>PVJC01018382.1:13621-31590 GCA_004026665.1 Murina feae | reverse complement strand
GGAAGGGCAGGGGGAAAAAGAGATATATGTACTAATCTTTGTAAAGCTTTATATAATAATAACTTTTAAAAAATTTAAAAAAAGAACAATTCTGAAACAAATACGGTAAAAAGTTAAAAAAAAACAAAACAAAAAAAAAACAAAATGTAAATCACTTCAGTAAAAGTTACTTCAGACATTCTAGCCCATTGAGAGAGAAAGGGAGGAGACTGTTTCTAAGTTTAAGGAAAAAAAAGAATGAAAGAGAAATGGGAAATAACTGGGAAAGCTTCATATTACACTTCATTTATCTCCTTCCTCCTTAAGTGAGCCAGTTTAACAGTGAGTGTGAGGATCAAAAGGATAACACTTCCAACAGAGCATCTACTCTACCTTGGTTTTTCTGTTCTAGTTTGACCTCATCATTTCCTGTTTGTGTGACCCTGGCAGATGACTTAAACCTATTGCAAGATGAAATATGCAGAGTCCTCCTCTGACAGCATTGATACTGGGATTAAATGAGGTCATACAAGAAGGACACCAGGAAAGTGACCAGCACATAGTAAACATTAAAAGCTTATGACCAAGGACCACTCTCTAAAGTACATGTTGTCTAACCACTATTGCTGTACATCTGAAACTGATATAGAATAATACTGAATGTAAACTATAATTGAAATAAATATGACATTATATAATTCATTATGACACCATTTTTTATGGTGCTCACACAGTTCCTAATAATCTTGTCTTACACCCAAGAAGACTGTTGCTGCCTGGGGAATGTTCTTTTACAGATTCTCCCAATGAACCCCCAACTCCAAATGCTTACTGCATGTGCTCACAAGTGCCCCAAAAGCCTTTGACTTGGAGCAAAACCCCTGATGCTTCCAATACCCAAAGAGGCAACCCTTTAGACTCTGTTGAATCCAAAAAAAGACCTTAAAAAGAACGACTTTTGACATTGAAAAGGCCAGACGAACTAGGTTGTTTTCTGGGCAAGAGAGCAAAGGCAGAGGAGAGAGGGAGACAGCAAAAGAGACACATCCCAGGGCACCAACACAAACCCAAACCCTCTCAGAAGTTTACCAGCATCGCTGCACCTGGGCTAATTCATTCACCCAAATCCCAGGAAAGTGAATAATG
Source organism: Murina feae (assembly GCA_004026665.1). NCBI lineage: Eukaryota > Metazoa > Chordata > Mammalia > Chiroptera > Vespertilionidae > Murina > Murina feae. The sequence continues at coordinate 30,465 of PVJC01018382.1, read as the reverse complement.
GGCTAGTAAGTATTGGCAGCCCACAGGGCATTTTCGGGACAAAGAAGATTCCCAGAGCTGCGCACTTCCTGAATCACACCTGGGGAGAAGTTGTTGCACATGAATGAGTATTCCCTTGTTGTTTTGAGAACTTCTTTGTAAGTATCTTGCTTCAAGAATGGAGGGTGACGTCAGTCAGGAAAAATCCTCCAGCAAATCCTAGGACTTATTGCTCCAATTAAGCAGGAAGACACGTTAGAGCATGAAAGATTGGGTAATAATTCATACCTGTTGTGTTTCAATGCTAACCGTGAGCCTAGATGGAGATTACCCTCACTTAAGCATGAATTCTTTTACATAATAGCTCAAGGCCTTGAATATTTAATTGCATTTTCTTTTCTTTTTTTTTTTAAGAAAATTACTTATAAGGCAATGTTGAACATAATCTCCCTCGAAGAAAAAGTTTGTGCCTCATGAAAAATAAATCTGGGTAAATTGAGTTATGAAAGATCTATTCCAGTAGGAGCAAAGGCTTTGAAGTCCTTTTCCTGTTGGAAAACAAAACTCCCCTTCCCAGAGGATACATTTACAGCACAATAGGCCTTCCCTCCGGGTATCACTGGAGCCTGCAGGTCAATCCGGCTTTCAGGTCACCCTGAGTTTAAACAGGACTTATTGTCACTCTCTCTTCCAATGTCCTGGCACTTCTACTGGTGAGGAAGAGCTTTAAGAGGCTTTAAAGAACTGGTTTCTTCCCCTGTGATCAAGCATCTTTTGGTTTTAAGCAGCTGGCCAGTGAGTGTTTAAGCTGTGCCTGTGTTCTTTCTAAGAAAGGATTCGTAGAATAAGGACCTGGAAGGTCTTCCCCTGTCAACCAGGAGGTAGGATTCTATAAGGTCTATGGGTGTGGAATTTGGAATCAGATAGCCTGGGTTTGAACCCATTTCTGCCAATTTCCTAACAGGGTGAACTTGGGAAAATTACTTCATTCTTTAAGACTCAGCTCTTTCAATTGTAAAGAGAGTAATATTACCTGACAGGGTTTCAGTGAGGGTTATAATGAAAAAATAATGCAAATAAAGTGGATAGCATATTGCAGAACATAAAACGAGCACTCAAAGGAACGGTAACTGTTACGGTTAATTCTAAATATCTGGGGATGTAAAGGTTTTGTGGGAGCTCTTTTAACTAAGTGTTAAACTGAACCACAGTAAGAAGAGATGTCCTCATTTGTTTACACACACACACACACACACACACACACACACACACGCACACGCACGCACACACGCACACACGGAGCCAGGGAGTAAGGCACTAGGAAGAATTTGTGGGGGATACCGCCCGCCCTCAAGTTGAGGTCCTTAGTTTGAGCTTTGACATACACCTAAATAACAAGAGTACCAAATAATAAAAAAAATGGTAAGGCTAAAAGAGAACGTAGATAAAGTGCTACAGGAAATCAGTCTTGAGAGATTACAATATAGCTGAGGGAGGTCAGAGAAGCCAGATGGGGACCTGTGGTGCCTGACTCTGTAATATTAATATTTTCACAATAGGAATCATGTCATTATATTAGAGGTCTCGTGCATGAATTCATGCACAGATGGGGTCCTGCAGGAAGTTGGGGGGAGGCCTGGATGTGATCAGCCCTCCAGGTGGGCAGTGAGATGCCCTTGCCAGGGATCCATCCCACTGACTTCCACGCCAGTTCTTGGAAGCCACCTGGCAGCTAATTTTATATTGTTTCTTCCTTCTAGGAGGGGAAGTGGCTGTGGAGCATCTAGGGAGGGGAAGTGGCTGTGGTGCCTGAGGCTTGCCTTCCAGGAGGCCGGTGGTGCTGGTCCATCATTGCCTGGTCCATTCTCTGGAGAGTGGACCTGCAGGACTACTGAGGGAGGGAGTGATTGCTGCTGGGCTGGTGGGCGACACACGGGCAGGTTGGTCAGCTGAGCAGCACTCCCACCATGGGAGCGCATTGACCACCAGGGGGCAGCTCCTGTGTTGAGTGTCTGCCCCCTAGTGGTCAGTGCAAGTCATAGCAACCAGTCGTTCTGGTTGTTCCGGTGGTTCAGTCCCTTAGGCTTTTATATATATAGATCGACTTGAAAATTGCAGGTTGAAAAGATCCATAGTCTATAGAAAAAAATAATTGGACTTGTCTGAGAGAGTTCAAGATCAATGTTTATTCTCTGATTACAGCAACCTAGGGCCATAAAATCAATATCTATTTAAAATGTGAATCAGGTTTGGTTTTCCCCAGAGGACAGTTGGCTGTTTTCCCAGTGGTTTGTGCAGTAGCATATTTTTATAAACTTCCTTAGTTTGGACAAAAGGGAAAGGAAGTAAGAGAAGAAACAAGAGAGAAGCAATGCTGCTCTTTTGTCTGTGGAGACCGCACTGTGGCCTGGTTGTGAGAAAACTTGCCCCAGTTGTCAGGGAATGTTGTCCTGCTCTTGGTGGGAACAATGAGAACTTTTGTCTCATTCTCTTCTCTCCCATTCTAGCTCTCTCTCCTTCTTTCACGTTATTTGCCATTCTCTTCATTCTTTTGTCTATTCATTTATCAAAGATTCATTAGTCTTGTTGTCTTAGAACTGAGATGCCGCTGGAGGTGAGAAAATGGATAAAGCAAGATTTTTTGTTCTAATCACCCCCATAAGAAGGGCCAGGAGTGGCCAGGAATAGCTTCCATGCAAAACATTGTGAGTGGAGTCCCTGTGTGAAATACATGAAAAGGCCGACTTTTCCCGTAGTTGTTTCTATTTCTATCTCTCTGTCTATTTCAATGTATCATTAGAAGGCAAGTTGTCTCACCCCTTTGATTTTTAAATGCTGTTGCTTTATGCTTCTAGGTCTTTTATCTAAAGAAGCAACTTTGCTGATATGAAAAGGCATTTTTAACCAGTTGACTATCATGGTATTCTGAATTTAATTAAAAAAGATCTGCCACTTGCGTCTATAGACGCTTATGGCATACAAATGGTTAAATTTCAGCATGAAGAAAGGGTTCTTCTCTGAATTGGGTTGAGTTATGGGCATGAAAGGGAAATGAGGGCTGAGTTGGGGAGAACTGGTTGTAAACATATTCTGAAACTGACACAGAAGTGAGATTTGGTTGGCTTGCAGAAAGGAAGAATACGTTCAGTGTTTCCCTCTGTTGACTTACTTCTAGAGGCTCCTAATCATGGCTAATTTTTATAAGTGGACCTCTATTTACGTGGTATGTTTTGAGAGGATTTGAAGAGTAAGAGAAAGGCCCCAGTCCAAAAATATTGCTTCCTTTGATTCCTGATATCTCAATATAAGCAATTTAATTCTGTCTTAATTACTGCCTTGATTGGTCCTATTATTTTTCATGATCATCCTCTGGGAAGGATTATAAGAGAAATCCCCGACTCTTGAGGCAATGCTCTTAAAGTCACCTTCTTCCAGAATTGAGCAAGATGAGCAAATGGGAGTTCTGCTCTTTGTAAATACAATCTCACTCCACTCACTTGACTATGTTTAACTAGGAAAGTACAGATTGTTGAATTTATTTTGCTGCTTTTTATGGAATGTGAGGTCATATCTGTGATAAAAAGTAAATAGAAAAAGGAACATTTAACTAAACCGTTCCCCTAAAATATCTAGACAGTTGCATTACGAGTATGTTATGGCTTCTGATCATCAGGATCACTGCCTCATTTGACTCCATCAATCTACATGTGGGGAGATTGCATTATAACAAACAACATGGTCTTCAGGCCACTAATAGAGAGCTTGTCCAGTGTTGCAAGTTGACTTAGTTGACACAAGCAGGAAGCTAGAATACATTTACATTCATTGATTCAGTGGAGTTCCTTACTGAAGTGCCTGGTGCCACATTATCTCTTCACTACTTTGTAACTGACATATGCCCAATTGCCTTATATAATTTAGAAGCAACTGTCGTTTTATCTTGAGGAACAATTAAGTCTTCTGAAGGCTAAATGTTTCCAAGGAAGAAAACAAAAAGCCAGACTGCAGTTTAATTTATTGAAAGTTATTTATAATCTAGTACTCATTGTCCTGAAAATGCTTGTCCCTTTGGAAATATGATTCAGATGCCCTGAACTGAAGAAACATTTCCCTCTTTCCTGTGTAAAATATGAAACAAAAGACAACCGAAAAACACTTCATTAAAGCAGTTCCTTTGTCCTTTTGACAATGAAAATTGAAAGGAGATTTACCAGTTTGGCTATGTGGGTGGTCCTCTTTCTATGCTAACCTTAAGGTGACCTCACAAAAATCACTGAGAATTATTTGGTGGTTCTAGAGATTTTAAAAATGTGCTGAAAGGCAGTCGTAACATGCACTACGATATTTCAGAAATGCCACCGATTAAAAATGAGTTTCCAAGAGCTGAAGGATGTGCCAAGCGCTTCTGCTCCTCCCAGACCTTGGTGTCCCCAAGACCGCGTGTGCTTTCACACCTGGGCACGCCTGTAGCCTGTATCTCCTGGGCTCACGCACCTTGGTTTCTTTGGTCCACTCTTTCAAAGGTCCTCCACACGTCAATTGCATGTAATTGGCTTAAGTCAATGTATGTAGGATATGTATCAAATGAACTTAAAGTATGTTCCCCTTGGGAATATGGGAATATCTGGTATTTTTTGTTGTTGTTGTTCACTAATTCTAGAACATTCCTCATCTCATAATGTCCTGAACTCCTTCAGAGTGCAGCCAAACTGGGGGGTGAGGGGGGGGGGAGGATTGATTATCTGATGAAAATTAGATGCTGTATTCTTTCTTCCTTTTTTTTTTTTTTAAATATCTTTTTACTTGTTTAGAATCAATTTTTAATTTTCAAGCATTGTCTGGGAAAAGTCAGTCTAGCTACCAGAAAACTGTTCTCTGATTAATCTGTTTTGCCAGTCATATAAGTCAGTCTAATAGTTTTGAGAAATGAAAAATGAACCATGTACTTTTGCTTTTGAAATTTGATATTTTACCTCTAACTCTATTAACACAATGCTGTCCAAAACTACCATGTGGTAAGAGCTATTCTCTTTCTGTGCCATTATAAAGTAGCACTGTCTAGTTAGGTTGTATAAAAATCAAAACTAAGAAGTAAGAGGTTTCTTATTTTAGTGACACATCCCTGCTAAGTAGCATATAGGGGACCAATTGGGATGTTCTCATGAAGTCTTAAAAATGTGTCTTCCTTTTCTAAAATGTCACAAGATTTAAAAAATGAAGAATGACTACTGCACAGCCTTCCTATGAGATGGAGTTATTGCAATATACACTCTTAGCACATTGTGCACCTTTTGTTATTTAACTTGACATGAATCATGCTTATAGAATGTTTGGCAGGGCTTCGAATTTAAGTTTCCAAATGAGTATTCAACTTAGATTAATTAAGACTGTTATTTCATGGAATATAAATACAACGGCTTATTAAAATATTTATTGAGCATAAACAATTATGTAATAGAAACCAGCTACAGAATATAATATGTCTAATGAAAAAGGCAATTGATTACAAATGACATAATTACTGAGGGTTAAAAGCTATGCAATTGATACGACTTGTTATTCTTTAAGAAGCCTTTAATAAGCATTTTGATCATTATTTAAAGTGCAATAATTCATTTATTACATCCAAACAAAGAGTTACTTTTCACCTTGGTATGCGGCTTTCACAGCCCTTCAGGGAGTTGAGAAGCTTAGCCTTGATGGAAGAAAGACATTGACAAAGACAGTTAATTGTTACTGATTGTATTTTATTTTAAGAAATGGAAAGAAAAAAAACCTGAGGTCTTTGATTGGAACCTTTTGCCAACTCTCTGACAAATGAGATCCTTACACCTGACAGAGGCGCCTCAGTTTGCATGGAGAGGTAGAGTTATAACTGCCTTTAGAATCTGTGTGACTCGCTCTTTCCTGAGAATTCCCTAAGAAATCATTTCATTACCATTGTTGTTCCTGAGGGAGTTTACATAGGATTAGTAGCTTTACTTTAAGGCTGGCATTAAAATGAATATTTTCCCCCAACTTCTCTGTAGTTCCTTAGTTTCCACAGTAATTCGACATGCACAGTGGTATTATGAAGGGGGAGAGAGTTAAAGACAAAATCGGTAAATTATGATCTCAGTGTTAGGCTAGGGAAAGAGGACTATGTGATGAAGTTAGAACAGAGTGTATGGAATGAAGCCTTTCTCAAGGGTTTGCAAGGGCCCAGAGATGGGGGAGTTGGAGCAAGAAGTGACAAAAGGGGCTGAACACAGTTTGCTTTTCTCTTCGGTGCCTCAGAACCTACTGTCACTAAATATTTCTGGGCACAGCAGTTTGCTTCCTTAAGGAAAATGTCTCCTTTATTTCCTTAACTCTGGTTGTGAACACTGCCCTCCAGCATCCTGAGGCTTCTGGGTCATTTCCTAATAGAGCAGTTTTTCCAGTTCTTAAATATCGGCTATTGATCTTGTTAATTCAGTGGTGAGGGGAGATGGACGTGTGTTATTGTGGGCACTTGTGTTTCTAGAGGACATTTGGAGAACACCTTCATTTAGAGGTTGTGTCTTTAAGAAGAAGACAGTCACCAAATCTCTGCTAGAGTTTGACAGCATGGAGTGGCCTTAAGCTTACGATGGACCACATATTACAGAGGAGTCTCAAAATGGCCTTTCTTGTGGATCTTAAGGTGCCCACAACTTTTGTCATTTGAAGGACGTGTCTCTTGGCATAAGTATGGCATTGATGAAGAGTGTGTGCATGCTCCTTTATGCTATTTCATCTCTGTGGTTCTGCTCACCTCTAGATGTTTACAATGTGTGTGCCATTAGCGTACAGATCACCACTATCTTCCCCTCACTCCCTCCTGCTTGCATCCACACACATGTGAACACACATGTTCATGCACTGAATAGGTAATTCTTAGTTATGTCTAGACTTTCTTCCTTCATGCTCAATTCAGAATTGAATTAAAAAAATCTGTTCGATGTTGTATTCCCTTTGGGCTCTGCTAAAGGTAGAAAAATATTATAGTGGTGTGGTTGAATGTGCATTTGAGTCTCTATTCTAATACTTGTATCATTTCTTGTTTTGTTTTGTTAATCCTCACCAGAGGATATGTTTTTCCATTGACTTTTAGAGGCAATAGTAGAGAGAGTAGAGAGGGAGGGAGGGAGGGAATGAAAGAGAGAGAGAGAGGGGAGAAACATTGATTTGAGAGAGACATATGTCAATTAGTTGCCTCCTGCATGTGTCTTGACCAGGACCAGGGGTTATTCTGCAGCCTAGGTACATGCTCTTGACCAGAAATCAAACCCCAGACCCTTTAGTACATGGGCCCCCACTCTAACCACTTAGTAACACTTGTATCTTTACTACCTCGGCAAACCTGTTTAAATTCTCTAAGCCATAGGTTTTTTTTCTGCAAATTCAGAAAAAAATTAAAAAATTTATGTCTACTATCCAGGGTTGTTGTAGACAATAAATTAGATGATTCATGTAAAGCACTTACTTAGCACAGTGCCATCCGTATAGTAAGTGTCTCATAAATTGTAGAGCAGTTGTTGCTGCTGTTATTGAAGAAGAATAAGTTTCCCCATGTAATTGTCTAATATGTAGGTGTGATAAGTTAGATCAATTGCCTCTATCTCACCAAAGCATCAAAGCTTATAGAAGCTGTTGTCCTCCTTGACTCCTATGCCCACTTCTGACTTCACAGGTTCAACTCATCCATTTTTTGAGCTCTCTTCATGGCAACTTGTAAGTGCAATGGGTTAAGGAAAACGAATAACTCATCTTTGGTTTTATCCAAAGTGAGAGGAAAAAAAAAGATTTGTAACCTTCAAGATTGCCCTTGTTTCATTTGACTGGAATTTGACAAATTTATTGTTTTGAAAGTTGTATAAGAGGGGGAGTAAGGATGAGCAAATGGAGGAGGAGGCAAGGGGCTGTCTTATGCATATTTTCATCTTCATTATATTGCCTAAGCCTGGTGCATGGATGCTTCATAAGCATTAGTTGATCTGTGAAATGAATGATGAATAAATGCTTTCCCAACTATGCCAGGTAATGAAAGGGGCATACGCCATTAGCCTCTGAAGTGGTTTGTAAGGCTTTCAGCTCAGAAGGCTACATACCCAAGGCCTCAGTGTGGCTATTGTGATGGTTTCTAGTAGAGCCATTCTCATTTCTCTCTGCTCTGTAGCATCACACCACACACATTTCTCATGTATAGGTAGGTACACACTTAAAAAATGCTAACTCCCAGGCTTGATGTTAACCTAAGAACTGGAATTGGTTGGTCTCAGCTTCTCTTTGAAAGCAGGAAATCTTAACCCGGAACTAGAAACAGTGGTTCTGTGACTCCTCTTAGAGCCATATTTGTGGGTGCATGTGAATTTTTCTGGGGGAAAGGAAGCAAGTTTTTATTAGCGATTCTAACTACCTCTAAATGCTTACCCTTAAAATTTCCACACCAGCCACGTGTGGGCATGTGAACACAGAAGCCCCTGCTTCCCGTGCCACAGGGCCTCCGCCAATGCCGGTCTATCTCAACTGCTCAAGTGTAATTTGAGGGTAATTATTCTGTCAACTTCTCTATATTTTTTGAAATATGGCCTATATGTAAATATTACATCCTAGAACCCATGGAGAAGGTTTGGCATCAACTAGATATAAGATGGGGTGGGGGGCTGACTGAGGTCTCTAGGAGGAAGGAACCACATTTTGAAGAAAAATAAATTTTGGAATAGGAACAAACACGATATGTCTCTGGAGTGATGAGATGACAAGTCGCATCAACTCGAGGACATTTGTGGGTCACTCACTCTGTGGAATCCCTGGAGGCACAGCCAAGAACTCTCACTTAAACATGTGACACACTGTTTAGAACTTCAGGATATTAAAAATCCTTAGAGGTGGGAAAGGGACTTACAGCAAGGGCACATCAGCAAATGAGGATAGGGATAGCTTCAGCGGTTTGCAGCTTACCTGGGCCTCTAGTCCTCATGCCAACACTGACCGATGAGAGAACCTATCTATATTTCACCCAGTTTTCACAGCTATGGCACGGGTCTACGGCATGCTTGTTTTACAGAAAATATTACTATGCATTTTGCAAATGATCTGCATGAGCACCTGAGAAACCTATTTCTCTCTGAGTGGGGAAAAACATGGCAACTGTGGTTCAGGGGAAGGCATGTGATTTTTGCAATAAGGAGGAGCGAGGCTTGAATACAGACTTCACTGCTCAGCAGCTGGGTGGAGCTGGGAGAGAGCACTTCTTGCCAAGGCTCAGTTTTATCTGTAAAATCCAGAGATAGTAATACTTAATTCTGGAGTTGTTGTAAGGCTCTGGGGTTAATATCTAGCTGCACAAATGCCAACTATTATTGTCAATATTGGAAAGGATACAATTCATTGACATGCCATTAGGCAACAAAGAATTCATAAAAGTGAAATTCAAAGAACAGGAACTTTCCTCCTGAAATCCTGAATTTTTAGCTACTTTCTCAAGTGTCTATCCTGTAACTTTCCCTTCCTTGAGAGTCCAGAAGTGACACCTTTTCTCTTTTCCCAGGATTCGGTGTCATTTTCGAGACCATCCATGATGTATTGTCATACTGAACTGTAATGGAAGTGCTTGCTTCCAGATTGTTCAGGCTCCCAAAAGTGAGATGAGCATGAGAAATACCATGTGGAAGTGGGTGAGGGCCAAGAAAACAGTCCTCGGGGTGTGAGTGTGAGAAAGCAGAATCGCTGTGTTGTGTGAACACAGAAAGCTCTGGGTGAAGTTCTACTTACTGACTTCATCTTGATTTCCTCCTTGTTTTAAATATCTCCTGGGATCATGAAAACCCACTTGGTTAACGGAAGTGGTCTAGACAAATGCAGAGGAATATAGAAAACAAATTTTCAGAAGAGTCAGAATAAAGGATAAGAAGCAAGCACAAATCAATCAGTTCTTCTCACTGCATTCAGATACACCATTTACAAGAAGCTCTTTTTAAATTGAGGTATAATTGACATAGAACATATACTAGTTTCAGGTGTACAACACAATGATTCATATTTGTATAGTCAAATAACCACAGCAATAAGTCTAGTTAACAAATGTTATCATCATAGTTATGAATTTCTTTCTTGGGATGAGAACTTTTAAGACCTAGTCTCTTAGCAACTTTCAACTATGCAATGTAGTATTATTAACTGTAGCCACCATGTTGTATATGACATCTCATGACTTATTTATTTTATAACAGACATGCTGGTTTAAGAGGACTTCAACTTGGTTAAGAATGAAATGATCATTCTTAGAGAAGAGAACCATGCAGAATTTTAGCTCTAAGAAGCAAAGGGCCCATGGTAGAGAAATAGAAAGGTTGGGTAACCTTCATAGATTACATTTGTTGATAAGATTGTTTTAACGGGGGCGATCTTTCCTGAGTAATTGGACTGGTTTTCTGCTCAACCCCAGAGTTTGCCACTGTCCCCTTGATACCTCATTGCACATTGTAACCCCTATGGAAAGCAAGCCTGTTAGATTACATCTGAGAATGGTCTGATACAGTGTTGTTCAAACCTCCTCAGCACTGGAGGGTTCCACAGAAGTGATTCACAGGCATGTGCTTAGTATAAAAGATTCTAGAGAAGGTACCCAAGAAAGTGTCCGATAAGGCAGAACTATCAGAATCTTGTCCCTACTTCAGCAAGAGTAACTCCACCACTGCCTGTTTAAACATCAGAATTTCATGTGACATTTCATTTGAAAAGAAGGATTTCTTGGCTTAAAAACTTCTGAGAAGTTAAATTGAAGTTGCTTTACTCGGTGAGTAGTTTGTCTCAAGAAGTTAAAAAAATTACTACAATAAAATCTAAACCCGGTAACTCTATTCACCACCTATCTTCTGCCCTCCTTTCTGCTCAACTGAATGAGCTCACATACAGTCTCCTGAAGGAACTTTCTACAATTGTTCCTAAATACAAAGGATTTTCTTTTTCTGATCACTGTTTATATCATTGTGTTGGTCAGCATTGGCTGATGGCTGTAACAAATAGCCCCTAGTCTCAGTGGCTTATCACAGTATAAAGATTATTTCTCCTTTGCCCAGCTGTTGCGCTTTGACCTATGAACCAGGTGATCACAGTTTGATTCCAGATCAGGACACATGCCTGGGCTCATCCCCAGTGGGGAGCATGCAGGAGGCAGCCAATCAATAATTCTCTGTCATCATTGATATTTCTATCACTCTCTCCCTCTCCCTTCCTCTCTGAAATCAATAAAATATATATTTAAAAATAAATTAAAAACTAAAAGAAATAAAAGATTATTTCTCCTTTAGGCACTGTCCAGCACCAACAGTCTTGCTCAGGTGGCTCAGTTGATTATGCTTCCCCGTGAGGAGGTATGGTAGGTAGCATCCTTCTACCATGGTATCCCCTACATCACCTCTGAGGCCTCTGATGGACTTTCTGCATTCAGAAGAGCAAGAAGTGATAGAGTGACAGGCTTGGAACTGGCATACATGACATCTTTCCACATTCTGTTAGCCACAACTAGTCACACTGTGCCATGCAGATTGAAAGAGAGCTGGGAGATGTAGAATTCCTTGGGGCCAAAACAGAAATGGAATCTTTGTTATCACACAGCATTATCTTTTCTGTACCACTGGCTCACCCTTGTCCACATCATGCCTTGGGTCCAGGTACCTGTGTATCTGACTTAAATCCTTCACTAAATTGCAAACTCATAAATATCGGAGTTGTTCTTTATATGCTACTAGTTGCATTACCTGAGTATATTTATTAGAATAAGCTACTGTAAAAACAGACTCTGTGATCAATTCATACCCCAAGGAATGCACGGATTTTGGTTTTTGACTTAAAGCAGTCCTTGGAAAGTTTTAACAGTTCAGCAGTAGCCCTCCTCATTAAGCTCAAATTCATTGACCTAGGCTGATAGCAAATGAAATTTTCATTTTCAACCAGCAGGAAGATGAAACTGTGGTGGAGTGTGCATGAAAATTTTATGGATCAAGCCAGGGAGAAACTCACACATCATTTTCACTCACATTCCACAGAGCTCAATGACATGGCCACACCACCTTGCAAGGACCATTTGGTAAATTTAGTTTCCAGCTGGGTAGTTCTAGTCCAACTCAGTTACGATGTAAGAAAGTGGATAGTGGATATTGTTGGCAACTATCAGTCTTCCCCACACAAGGAAAGGGGAAATGTTCTTCCGTTCTGATAGTTCTTCAAATCAGTCATTGTCATTCTCTATTTTTAAAGGTAGAAACTGATATTCAAAGGTGAAGTAATGTGCCCTGTTCTTAACACTGGGATTTGCACCTAGTTCTTGCTAGCTCCCAAGCCTACTTTTCTTTTTCCATACTATGCTGGGTCCTGCACATAGTAGGATCTCAGTAAATATGTCAGGGTGATACTATACCTGGTCATTCATTCTATTTCTTATTTCTTCTTTAACCTTCCTCTTCCTGTGTTCCCTGCCATTTTCACATGCAGTGATGTATGAAGAGAGACGTGCGTTGGACCTTCGACACAGTGTTCTCAAGTATTTCCAACATCTGTTACAGTAACAATGCAAATCAGAATCTATAACCAGATACTTGCCTGTCTTTTGACACACTCTATTTTTATTTTGTTACAGCTGATTTTTTCTCATTATGGCTGGCTGAAATGCTGAGCAAGTGTTCACTAAAGGTCCATTGCTGTGGAGAAACTGTTTTCTTGATGGGGAGGACAGAAAACTCAGATCTTTTATACCTTGAGGAATATGAAATGAACAGTGGGCTGGCCACAGGGAATGCTAAGCAGGGGACAGTGAGGTATCCCGTGTGCCCTTGATTTTGCTGGTTCCCTCTGATGATAGTTCCTTTTGCTCTCTTAGAGGTTTTTGCTTCTTCTGGGTTCCATTACACCATGAAGGGGCTATGAAAAAGTGCTATGGAAAATTCTAACACTACACCACTTACAGGGTTGGGATTAATTAAGGACTGTAGAGAGTAATTGGCAAGCCCAGCGTTCTAATCCCTTGAAGACTTACTATCCTATCTAATAAGAGTGATATGCAAATTAGGCATCACTCTGTCACTCAAACCACAAGATGGCCGTCCCCATGGACACAAGATGGAGGCGCCCGTAGTCACATCCTATCTAATAAAAGAGTAATATGCAAATTAGACATTACTCTGTGACAAAGATGGCCACCCCCATCGCCTCAAGATGGCAGTGCCCATAGCCACATAATGGAGGTGCCCAGTCCAGCTCATCCCCACCACTGAAGTGGTCAGACCTGTTGGCCAGGCAGGTGACGGAGGAGGCGGGAGGCCTGAGGGGAAGAACAGGCAATCAGAAGGGGCTTGCAGTCCCCTGCCCAGGCCAGAGGCCTTCGCCACAGGCCTCAGGCATGGGCAAGGGCAGAGCCAGTGATCAGAGGGGGCAGGGGCAGAGCCGGTGATCAGAAGGGTATGAGGGTGCCCTATCCAGGCATAAGGATGGTCCAGAGGCCTCAGGCCTAAACAGGGGCAAGGCTGGAGATTGCAGGGGCCTGGGCTCCACAGAGCCAGCAATCGGAGGGGCAGGGGCAGAGCCTGCGATCGCAGGGGTCTGGGCACCGGGGAAGCTGGCAAAGCAGGGGTTTGGGGGTCCCCTGCCCAAGCTGCAGCCTTAGCCAGAGGCTCCCAGTGGGGCAAGGGCAGAGCTGGTGATGGCAGGGGGCAGGATTAGAGCCAGTGATCGCAGAGGCCTGGGCTTTTTGAAGCTGGCAATCGCAGGGGTCTGGGGGTCCCCTGCCCAGGCCTGTATTCTCAGCCAGAAGTTACAGGCCTGGGCAGGGGAGGAGCCAGTGATCGGAGTGAACTACAGAGGAAACACCTTTTCTTACTGCTCCTTGGCTAAGCTCCCTATATGCCACTGGTAATATTCTTAGTGACTTGGGTAATAAGAATCCCTAAAGGCAATCTAGGGTTTTTCCACCACACTCCTGGAGAAAAAAATGAAGGTGCACTGCTGGAGGGCTAAGAAATGTCAATTCCTGCCCTAGCCAGTTTGGCTCAGTACATAATGCCTCAGCCTTCTGACTGCAGGGTCTGGGTTCAATTCTGACCAAGGGCATGTACCTAGGTTGCAGTCTCCTCCCTGGCCAGGGCCCAGGTCAGGGCATATGCAGGAGGCAACCAATCAAAGTGTTCCTCTCACTTTGATGTTTCTCTCTGTTTTTCCCTTCTCTTCCACATGTTCTAAAAATCAATGGAAACATATCCTCAGGTGAGGATAAAAAAGAAAAAGAAAAAAGAAATGTCATATCCTATGAAAGACACATCTTGAAAATGCCTAAAGAAAGTTGTCATTTTTTCATGGTGAAGGGACTGGAGTCCGTGTTGATGAAAACACCTTGGTGGCTGTGGTGACTGGCAGTGGCTGCAGCAGCGGGGTGATGGAGCTGGTGACTTCCCCTGATTAGCCTGATCGCCTCCGACAAAGGAAGGCCAGACTGTGGCTTAGGCCCTCTCTTCAAGGGTATCAGGGAGCGGGTCTAAGCTGTCAGTAGGACACCCCCTGAGGGCTCCCATTATGTGAGAGGGGGCAGGCTAGGCTGAGGACCCTCCCCTCAGTGTACGAATTTCCTGCACCAGGCCCCTAGTTTTATAGATAAGAGGGAAGAACATCTCACTCCATCTCTCCGCCCACACTCTTTGTTCAATTTCTGTTACACACCAACACCTCTTCCCTGCGCGTGCGCGCGCACACACACACATCATTTCCAGATCAGTCTGCTTAAGACGCTCAGCAGAAATAAAGATGGCCTTGATTCAGATATAGCTCAGTCATGGACTTGTGTATTTTTGCCCGATGCACTTGACCTATTTAAGTCTCAGTGTCCTCATGTGTAAAATAGGGATATCATTTGTACTTATTTTGAAGAGTTATTTTAATGATGAAGTCTGGCAATATATAGATTGGTTAATTATTACATTTTAACAGTATTACTTTGTCTTAAATTCAAAATGTCCAAAAACTTCTCTACCCTGCATTGTTTTAGACTAGCAAAAAGCAGAGTGGTTGTGCTTTGCTTTTAATATCCACATTGAAGAGGAGAAAGAAGTACGTATGTTACTATTGATTTTGCCTTTTTTTGTTTTTGCTTGTTTGTTTTTAAATTTTGACTTTAGGGTTACCATATGTTTGATTCAAGCCACATTTATCTAGATTTCATCAGAATGCAACTATAACAATTATCCATCTCTTATTCCTGCACTTAGCCAATGAGACACGGCTGCATACATAACTGTCTGGTAATGCAGCGGTTTTGATAAATTCCAAAACGTTGGAATAATATCGTCAGTGTTTTGAATCTGGCCAGGAGAAAGGGGCCTAGGCTTTCCATGGCAGAGACTTTTGTTGGAACCTAGATACCAGTATTAATTAGGCAGCTTGTAGGAGAAAAGCACTAAGACCCCCAGAATAATTTTATTTAAAAATGTTTCATATGTAAGTCTTAAAAGCTGTGGTAAATAAGAGAGATTTATTCTGTCTGAGATCAGGTTTCCCTTAATGGGATGGTATACACGGGTGGAGAAGATTGGTAGACTTTGCAATTCATAGCAATGTTCTTCTTAGAGGCCTGCAGGGTGTTGACAACGGAAAGATTTTTAGAGTGACTAATGCCGTCTGTGAATAAACTCAGTCCTTGAGTGGTCCTCTGAAGGCCTGAAATCTTAACTGCAACCTCTTCTAGGAAAACGAATGTCAATTTTTCTTAAGATCCACACCAATACCTTAAAGTTGGATGTGAGATACAGGTTCAACTGAACCCTATTACCTGCCTTCTATTGGCTGATGCCTTCGCTGGGAGTTTTCAGATCCCTCGTGCACTTGAGTCATCACTGGTCACCCTTTCTTATCAGATAGTGATATTGGTGGATCATTTTGCAAATGGAGACCTACCACACTTCTCCTTGGGTTGTCACTCCTCTGCAAAAAAAAAAAAAAAAAAAAAAAAAAAAATCACACATTGTTTTTGCTGACCTCTCTGGGGAAAGAACCATTAATCCATGTTTGCAAGCCATTTCCACCAGCAAAACCACTTCATTGCAGTCAGGGCTTGTGAAGCTGGGATCATGAAGGTACCCCTTTCACGGGAGCTGATACTTCAAGACCAGAAACATTTGTGAGACACACAGTGGGAATCGACATTGAAGAAGGCTATCCATGCTGCTTATTTTTCTTTTTTCTGTGTGCATAATTTGAAATATTCCTGCAGCTATATAAACGGGGGGAAAGGGAGAGCCAGGGACCTACCCTCTCTTGGTGTTTCGTGGAGAGTTTACTACCCTACCGGTTTAGCAGAAATGCGGGAAGTCTGTCTGTCAGCTGCAGGATCCTTTCTTGTCCTGGCTTGTTGGGGAGCTAGGATGAGAGCTGATCGCCTTAACCCTGTTTAATTCATGGAGCTTCAGAAACAAAGGCTGTCAGGGCCCACATGATGAAGAAAGAGGGGAGAAAAGCAAGCGAGACTGGGGACGTGTCTAAACCATCTCCAGCCCCATTGTCGCCCTGCACATCAGGTAGGAAGAAAAACAGATTAAAGCAAGTTCTTTGTTTCCAAATTCCAGGCTTGCAAAGGATGTATTATGATACTCATTTCAAAATATGGTTACATCTTGAAAGCATTTTTGTTAGAAAGGCGCATTATCTTTAACAATGAAGCAAGCAGGGAGAAAGGTTGGTGCGTTACAGTAGACTCTTAAAATACCTTAGCAGATCTAACTTTATATATATATCCTTTTACCCTCGCATTCAAAAATCCTTGGCAGGAACAATAGGGACGGTTCAAAGTTCAATTCATAATCATAAGCAGACTCCCCCCC
>PVJC01018381.1:0-31400 GCA_004026665.1 Murina feae | reverse complement strand
CTTGGAGCAGGCACCCCCTCTATGTTGATCTCTCAGACTCTTGCCCTCCCCTGCATGTTGTTCTCTTTTTTGAGCTGTGGCCAGGGCTGGGTGCTGCCTGCCTCCCAAGCTTGCCTACTTCCCATCTTCCTCCAGCCACCAGAAAGCAGGGAAAACCCCGCCTCGTGGTCAGGCCAGCCTTTTCCTGCTCCCTGATCCCTGGAAGGGACCTGGGAAGCCGCCAAGCAGGCCGCCGACTCTTTCCCACTCACCCGTCCCCTGCTGCCTTCCTTTCCCACTTTCTGGTGCCACCAAGGGGTTTGGGGAGCTGCCAAGCAGGACCCTGGCCGCTGCAGCCTTGCTTTCCCGCTCCCCAGTGCCCCGCAAAGGGCCTGGGAAGCCCACCAAGCAGGCCACTGACCCCCCTACTGCCTCTTTCCCGCTCCCCGATGCCCCTCCAAGGGCCTGGACAGCTGCCAAGCAGGCCGCCGACCCCCTTCCGCCTCTTACCCGCTTCCCAGTGCCTCGCAAAGGGCCTGGGAAGCCCACCAAGCAGGCCGCCGACCCCCTGCCACCTCTTACCCGCTCCCCGGCCTGCCACCTTGCTTTCCCACTTCCTGGTGCCCTGGTGCCCTGGTGCCACTTCCAACTGCCAGCCTAGGCAGGCAGTTTCAACAGAACCCTTTGGTTTGCTCTAGTTCCGTGGCTGTTGGCCTCCATCTTGGCTGGGATAATTTGCATACAGCTGCTCTGATTGGCTGTTGGCCTCCATCTTAGCTGGGTTAATTTGCATACAGCTGCTCTGATTGGCTGGTGGTAACGGTCACATTTGCATGTTTCTCTTTTATTATAGAAGATGATCAGAATTATTGTCTGATTACAATACCAACAAGATTGGCAAGGTGGTAATTCTGGGGAGTTAAGTAATCCAGGCTTGGAAAGGTTTTTCTGGTCTGGATAAATTCTCTATCAAAACTCCTCCACCTCTCTTCTGAGTGCATGTACACCAATCTATACCAAACTACTCAACTTTTTCATTCCCGCAGAATTGGTACAGATATGTAGGAAAAGACTTGAGTATTCCCATCACTAGACTGTCTCACCCTACTTAAATAATCTCCTTGGCATTCTGGTTTATATAATCAGTTTCAACTGAATTTATTTTTGAGTCATTGTGATCACTTCTGGATTTCCAAAGAAAGTCCATTTCTCAGGCAGGGAGTCTGAAAAATAGGCCATCCTTTGAGGCTTATTGTGACCTGCCACCTGTGTATCTTCATATGTATACAGTTACCTTAAAACTTCATTCAAAATTTCAAATCTTCCATAATCTTTCATTAAAGCACAGAGCTGATTTACTACTTTCTAGACGATTCCTCAAGACATCTTAGCAAATGAAGAGTTAAGCTATTTCCAAGTGACATACTTGACAGTCACAAAAGACTGCAGGAAAGAAAAGTTTCTATAAAATAATAGCAGATTTTTAAAAGTGATATGAAGACAAATACCTTTTTTTAATGGGTATGGCTTAAGAGGAGAAAACAAGGACAGATTATTAGAAATCAATGGCAAACATTTCAGAATCATTCTCAATGCATTGCTCACCTTTCTATCTCATAATCAAGCAACAAAACCTTCTAGTACTCTATACTATAGAGTATACAAGAGTTTCTATATCCTAACCAACTCATCTCCATCCTTATCTTAAAACTAGTAGCCTGTTGCAGGAAGATTCCTGCAAGAATAGGACTTCCTGAGCCAGAGCGAAGCAGAGAAGGGAGCGAAGCTCACCTCAGCTCCCTCCCATCTCTGCTGCCTCAACTCCCATCTCTGCTGCCTCCCCCTCCCCCCAACTGCTTCTCTCTCCCTCCTTTACCATCTCCGCTGCCTTGGCTCTGTTCCCTTCTCCACCGCTTGGTTCCCTTCTGCAGCACTTGGCTTCCTTCTACACTGTCTTTAGTCTTCGCTCTCCTGTGTATGCAAATTAACCGCCATCGTTGATGGGTTAATTTGCATACAGCCACTCCGATTGGCTGGTGGGCGTGGCTTGGTTGGTGGGCGTGGCCTAGGTGTCTCAGAGTGATGGTTAATTTGCATATTGCTCTTTTGTTAGAGTAGATAAGTCCTCACCACCTATTGTTCCCCATTTCACCTTTCTGCATTCTGCTAAGACCACTAGCTTCATGTATTTCTGAAATATAGGTAGAATCATATCAATTTACTGCTTAAAACCTTTCATGACTTTAATTGTCCGTAGCAGTGTTTCACAAGACAAGGTAGTTAGACATATTCTTGAAGATATGAACGTTATATCACAATGTTTACACATTGGGCTTTCAAATATATCTCTTTTACAGGGAAGATAAGAAAGACATTTGCATAAAACAAACTTTAGTTTCTTAATTTTATAGGGATCTGTGAATGTATTCTTAGGGGCCTATGTATATTTTCCCCTCCAGCAATAAACACAAGAGTAATATAAATAACTTCAGAAGACAAAAACACAACAGCTTCTCTACCCAGGACTGACTGTGAGAATTTTTCTATGGGACATAACATTTCTCACCACTCACAAGGCCCACAATAAAAAAAGGGCAATGACTGTGAGATTCAAGCAAACCAACCATTCAATTCCGCCTGCCTTCCTGGAGACAGCATAGTGCAATGGTTGCCTTTGCTCCTGCTTCTCCAGTCCTGCCCTCCTCACAGCTATATCTACTTGGGCTCTCCTTGTAGGTCAACTCATCCCTACCCCCACTCTGTCTGGGGTTTGAGATCAAATGCGCCTCTCTAACAAGCAAAAGTTACTTCCAGATTTTTGCCTCTAATAGCCTTCCTTCCCCACTGAAAGGAACCAATGTTCCTTAGAGATATGGCTGCTTTCAGGCCTAGGGCAGTATGGGTATAAGATGGCTCTAAAACATTTTGTTATACTAGAGAGAAGGTGCTAAAACACAATGATGGAGATATAAACCAGAGACATAAGAACCATCTTGGAGGTGCACTCACAGGTGAATTCTGGCACCCGATGAGCACCAATGTGAGAGAGATGGTCAACATATGCCCTCAGATATGACACCCTTTGAGAAAAACACAGATCAGCTGTGTAGAATTATGGCTGAGAATACATTACTTGAATGTATTCCCCACATTTTATATCAATCTCAAAAAATAAGAGGGTGTGGAAATAGTTCAGATTAAAGAAGGCTAACGAGCAAGACAACTAACTGCTACTTGACCCTAGACAGGATCCTATTACAGAGAAAGAAAAAATGCTATAAAGGATAGTATTAGATCTATTGGAAAAAAAACTGGAATATAAATATCAGATTGGAGTAAAGATTCTATCAATAGACTGCCGAAGTTGATAACTGTTCTGTGGTTATGTAAGGGAATATTCCTTTTCTAAGGAAAAACACACTGGAATGTTAAGGGGTAAAGGATTCTGCTCTAAGTAACTTATTTCTAATGGTTCAGATTGGGAGACAGGAGAAAAAGCAAACAAGATAAAATATGAACAGTTGGAAATCTGGGTAAAGAGTGCATGTGTGGGTTTTTTGGTACTGTTTTTACTGTTGCAATTTTTCTGTAAGTTTAACATTATTTCTGAATCAATGTTTGAAGAAAAGAGTAAAAAATGTTTCCCTGGTGAGGAAAAGCTCTTGTTAGAGCAAATCAATGTTTTCTAACATTTTCCTACCAGTACATTGGTTTCATTTAACAGGTATAGTTAAGCTAAGCAGCAGGTGAGGTGCAATTTGAAGCACCTTAGATATTATACATGTACTCAGTTATCAATATTTATCGAACATGTACCATGTGCCAGATAATGTGCTATAATATGCCTTTTCTCTCCTCAAGAAAGCATACTTGATAGGTGTGAGTTAGAATAAATTATTGGAAAAAAAGAAAAAAAATCACAGTGTATTAGTGACAGCAAATTATTCGCAATAAGCTTCGCGTTCTCTACTCATCTCTGTGCATTAGAAACTCATTTAAAAGCCGCTAAGTTGGCACAGCTCAAGCCACTTTTCTTTTGTGATTTGAGGCCCAGAGAAGTGAGGCTCCCCTACTGGATCTTTGTGACCAGCCCCTGTTCCTTAGGAACAAAGTTCATGCTTTCTCCAGTCTCTTTAAGTCTCTCTTTGCAATGTCATTAAGTGATCATTTGTGGTCCTGTTAAACCCTGCACTGTCCACGGGCATACCCAATCCTCCCAGATGGTGACTGTGTGTTTTTGTGTGTGCCTTTGTCTCAGTTTGTAGTGACTGACTTCTGGGCACCATGCATTGCCTTCACATATATTATGGAAGGGCCAACTTTATATTGTCCATCTTCAAGAAACTCGTGCACTCTGGGTCATCAGAGTGCAATGGAAAGGAATCTTGGATTTTGGCACTTGACAAATCTAAGAACAGATCTAGCTCTGCCACCTGGCACATGGGTGATAGTAGCCAAATTATTTAATATCTCTCTTAATTCTTTAAACTGGAAATAATGGTGCCATCCTCCTTAGAGGGTGATTGGAAGGATTAAGTGAGATAGTGCTATGCGAATGTTTGGCACAGTGCCTTGTACGTAGTGATTACTTGGAAAACGATAGTCACGCATATTACTTTAGGGAAGTAATCGTAATTTTTATTTTAACAGCCAGCACCAGGATTTCTCTTTAGGGTGATAGTCTCCTTGTGGAATTTGCTTCTGGGGGAGCATAGGGTGATATTCTCCTTGTTGAAATTGCTTCTGGGGGAGCATAAGGCCTGGAGCTATAGATTGGAAGGATACAGGGAACCTACACTACAGCAAAAGAAGTTAAAGGATAACACAGCAACCAAAAGGACAAAAGCAAAACAAGACAAAAAGTTCAGGATTGAGCGGTAAGGAAAGAGAGCAAGGTTTGTCTACATGGCTGATGCCAGCGTTTTAGAAAGTGAACCATCTAGTGCAAATCCTGAGTTGTTTTTCTGGCCACAAGTCAGTACCTGACATCATTCCAACCTTCTAGTTAAATCTGGGCCTTGGATTAATATGCTTGTGTTTTTTTTTCTTAGTTTGTTTTGTTTATAGGTTTGTTTCCATCATGAAAATCGAGGTGAAGGAGATGGATCTCATGACTGGACAGCCTTGAGCAGAGAAGAATGAGCAGGTGCTGGAGGGAAGATGCAAGCAAGATGGAGAGCTCTGCAGGAGAAGTAAGTAGGACCTAAAAGAGACTGTGAAAAGGACCCTCTGATGAGTCAAGTAAGGGATAATGGGATAGGAGATTAATCCCTGTGTGTGGGTTTTATCCTTATAATAATTAAAGGAATGGACTTGCCTCAAAGACCCTAGGGTCCAATATAATTTACACTAGGTAAAATATTTAAACTAAAAAAAGTGTAATAGATCTACAGTCCTATATTTATAATCCCAAAATACAAAAAGTTCTGTAAATGTATTATTTTGTTTGGCACCAATACTCTTTTAGTGGAAAGACCTGACGTTCTTTGCTATCAGGCTGCCGTTGTCTCCGTTTATTATCATAGTGGGTATAGTCAAACAGATTGCTGAAGAGGTATTGATGTGTTGGATTATGGTGTGCTGCCCAGACTCTGCTAGAGTTATTGGCCACTGATGTACATGTGCCACATGCCCTTACGCAGCTCAGAAAATACTAAGTTCTCGCCTAACTGGTTTGGCTCAGTGGATAGAGCGTCAGCCTACGGACTGGAAGGTCCCAGGTTCAATTCCGGTCAAGGGCATGTACCTTGGATGTGAGCACATCCCCAGTAGGGGGTGTGCAGGAGGCAGCTGATCGATGTTTCTCTCTCATCGATGTTTCTCTCTATCCCTTTCCCTTCCTCTCTGTAAAAAATCAATAAAATATATATATTTTAAAAAAAGAAAGAAAGAAAATACTAAGTTCTCAAGCCCTTCTGCACTTAGGGTATTGTATAAGATTGCAAAGATATGTTCAGAGAAAAAGAAATTTTAGATGAGTGAAAAAGAGAGGGGTTACCTTCCAGTGTATTCCTAAAGCTCAAGTTGGCAGTTTTATCCATGGGCCCTGATTCATACTGGGTCAAACTCAGGCAAAATTCCACATCAGCTGAGGAGGGGAGCCTCTGGGTCCTTTCTTTGTCTTGGTTTCCAGGGTTGCGCAGTAACGGTCCCTCAGCAGTCCCATTGCACATGACCTGGCGGCTGTCATACTCCTCCAGTCGGCTACAGATGACCTGCACAAAACACCTGATGTTAAAGGAGTTGTCACCACCTCTAAGTCAAAGGAGAAAGTAGGGACATTGAAGTTCCTTATCACCATATTTTGATTTCTAATCATCAGGAAATTAATAGTTTAAAGTAAATTGTTGAAGAATGCAGCTTTCAGAGGGTTGCAGAGTAAACCATGAAAGATAAAATCTAGAAAAGAATTGCAATCTTTTACCTACTTAAGGAAGCATGTTAAATTCCCTATCATGGGGATCATATTAACTACTTCATATAATTGTAAGATATTTATTTGATGAGAAAATTAACTTGAGAAATATTTGTTAATTAACTGTCATGTGACTTCACTGGTTTTATGCCACAAAATCTGGCCCAGCCCAGAGTTTAGAGGTGTACCCTCTTCTTTTTTTCTCTTTCTGCTCTTCTCTGGCTAAAACAACCAGTTTCATGGTTTACATGTCCACTGTGTATACTAATAAAAGGGTTATATGCTAATTAGACCAGACATCTTCCAGAAAAAGCCACAGTGTCAGGGGCCAAGGCAGAGGCAGTTAAGGGCAATCAGGCCAGCAGGGGAGGGCAGTTAGGGGCAATCAGACCAGCAGGCAGAGGCAGTTAGGAGCGATCAGGCCAGCAGGCAGAGGTGGCTAGGGGCAATCAGGTAGGAAGGCAGGCAGGCACGTGAGCAGTTAGGAGCCAGCGGTCCTGGATTGTGAGAGGGATGTCTGGCTGCCAGCAGTTGACATTCCCCAAGGGGTCCTGGATTAGAGAAGGTGCAGGCCAAGTGGAGGGACCTCCCCACCCTGCATGAATTTTGTGCACTGGGTCTCTAGTGTGATATTAACTCCCTAATTCCTATCTCTAGTCCAAAACCACTCCTCTAAACTCTAAACCCACATTTTCATCTCTGAATTTATTTTTCATATTATCTCACATATATCTCAAATGTAACATTGAAAACCCCAAATCTGTTCCTCTCCATACATTTCCTATCTCACCAACAACTCAAATAAGAAGCCCATGAATTATCATGTTTAAGCCAGAAACTGGTGATTTGCTGTTTGATTTTTATTCTATTTTGTCTTTCACATTGAAACCATCAACTCTCCCGCCAGAGAATATCTTGAATTTGACAACCATTGTCCATTTATTTATAAATTATATGACCCTACTGCTAAATTCTTATGGGCTACTCTTCTCTGGGCCTAGTATCTGCCTCTCCATCCCATGTATTTATTCATGCCTATGTCCATTCCTTGTCATGTATCTGATATTCTACTAAATCTTCAAGGCCAAGGCAATATTTGGGGGGGGGGGGAACAAACCCTATAGATTCTGACTTATCAAATAATTCAAAAGGGCCTGATTCTAAATATGAAGACACTGTAGGAATCCTTCGCCAAATTATTTTGTTTTTAGTTTCCTTTATATGCAGGTGTAACAGTAAATTATGATGAAAATACTTGACTAAATATGACCAAAGTAGCACTTTCAATAAGTACAAAATAAAAATTCTGAGGGTTAAGAACATCACATTGTAATTTAATGGGCAGATTTACTTTTAGTGGTAAACTTGTGCCACGCCATCAGGGCCAAGGGTGAATCTGAGTGGGGATGGCTAAAAAGCTTAGAAAAGACAGACAAGAGAATGAAAGCTGGGTCTCGGTGGGACACTGATTCTCTGAGAGACAGTGGTAGTGCCTACAAACTATGTCTTTATTTTATAGCAGATGCCACGAGGCAAAGTAAGGACGTGATCAAGATGTTTACAATATTCTTGTGGGTTTCATTCCTACTCAGCTACATGCACCTGAACTCTATCAAGCCCACATCACTCAGGCACTTGGGGCCGTGTGTTTGGACCACAGGTTCAAGCTTACAACTATAGCTGTTGGATATTATGGTGCTCAGAGGGCTCTACCCTCCAAGCTGGGACTTGCACGTGGCCATGAGAGCACTGTGCCCTCTCATTAGTCTGAGGCTTGAACCTGTCCAAGACACTGTAGCCATGCCTCACATATCCCCTTTCTCTTTTGTTTTTAGACACGTCTATTTACATTATTAAAAAACTCTAAACAAATTATTCAGCATAATCAAAACATGAAGAAAAAACTTCTGGCTATTAACAAAAGAAACAACACAGCAAATATTCGTACAGCAACAAGAGAGAACAAAACTCTGGCTATTAATAAAACAATAACAAAACAATGCCAATACAAAACCAAACTAACATTTTTGGAACTATTTCTTCAAAATAAACGTTTCTTTCTTCTGCTGAAGTATATCTTACTCAGAGTCCTTAGATTTAGCTGCGCAAGACTTTACAGAAAACTGGCAGTTTACCAACGCTAGCATAGCTTCCACTCCTTGTTTTTCTAACATGTGCTTGGCCTCAGTCATCATCTTCTTTAGCTGACTCTGTTGATAGCTCGGTCGCTTGCATAGTAAGATGCCTCCCATGCGAAGATGTAGTCGATGCAAGGCTGGTCCCATAAATCAGGCTGCTTGGACAGTTGGCCTTGGTACTGAGTCGGCACGAGTCCCAGTCAAATCAGCCCCGTCTGCTCTGCTGGAAGTTTCTCACCAGATCCAAAGTCCCAGGAGCTATCAGGTCACACAAGAAAGAAATACCATATTTTCTGGTGTATAAGACGACTTTTTAACCAGGAAAATCTTCTCTCAAAAGTCGGGGGTTGTCTTCTACGCCTGGTGTCATCTTATAGGGCGGGTG
The DNA here is from genome assembly GCA_004026665.1 of Murina feae. Classification (NCBI taxonomy): domain Eukaryota; kingdom Metazoa; phylum Chordata; class Mammalia; order Chiroptera; family Vespertilionidae; genus Murina; species Murina feae. The sequence continues at coordinate 22,483 of PVJC01018381.1, read as the reverse complement.
CTGAAACTTCCAAGCTGGACTGGAAAATCTGCGGCTGTTGCTGCATACAGTGCAGGGAGTTCAAAAACGGCCGCACTCCATTTCAATGAAGCCGGACGGAGACGGCAAGTGTCTCCGGTCAGCTACTTTTGTGCCACATATGGTCTCCATCCGGACTTTTTAAACCCAGGAAAATCTTCTCAAAAGTTGGGGGTTGTCTTACATGCCCAGTCGTTTTATAGCCGGAAAATACAGTAACCAAAGCCTAGAAACAATGCAACTGCCACAAGAGCTTACAGTTTAGGTCAGAAATAAAAGTTACTTCCTCAAAAAAACATCAACCACAACCATTGTTTGCTTTATAGAGGTTTAAACAAAACCTAAGAGATTTCTACCTTATTTTGTATCTCCTGTTTTCTACTTTGTTTTCTACCTATGTCTACCTCCTATTTCTATTTTTATTCTTATTTTTCTATTTCTACCGCTTATTTCTCCACTTCTATTTATTTTCTCCTTAAGAAATTTAAAAATGCTTCTACTAAGTGTTGTCCTATGTTTTACACTGAGCTATAACCAATCTTTGGCTCCCTACATTACTTTTGCTTTTAGCCTTATTTTCTGCTTTTAGCCTTACTTTCCGCATGTGACCTTGGAGCCTTCTTTCACCTCATAATTGTAGTTCCCCTGAACTCAGGCCCTGTTCTGGCGCCACTTGTGCCACGCCAGCACGGCCAAGGGTGAACCTGAGTGGGGACGGCTGAAAGGATTAGGAAAGACAGACAAGAGAATGAAAGCTGGGTCTGGGTGGGATGCTGCTTCTCTGAGAGACAGCGAAAGCACCCACAAGCCATGTCTTTATTTTATAGCAGATGCCAGGAGGCCAAGTAAGGGCGTGATCAAGATGTATACAACATTCTCATGGGTAGTTGCACCCCACATAAATTAATTCTTCATCTTAAATTCATTGATGGATAAGATTTAACGACGGCAAGTAACTAGGGAGCCAGATGCAAATCCTAAACCAAAGCATAAGTGCAGGAGAACCCACCCTGCCATGCTTGGCTATTCACAACAGGCACAGACTTCCATAGGAGACCTGTATCCATTGAGTAATCTTCTTTGTCAAACATAAACTTTATTCACTGTAGTCTTCCTTGATAAAAATTCAGTATCACTACCCCTTTAAAAAATTAATCTCCATAAGGATAATTTTCTTTTTAAATGATTATTATTGTTGATCCTCAGAATCTAGAATAGAGGCTCAATAAATATTTGATGAATGAATAAAGAAATCAAGAGATAAACCATTATATCTTCAACTACAAGCACGTGATGAGCACACTCTGTTTCTAGTCTTGATATTGGTACCAACCTCTGCCCTAGAAGGTATTTACAGAAATAGATCATTTTTAATAAGTATATATTGAGGCTCAACATGAGGAAGACATCACTGTGTACCTTTTTTAAAAATTCACACCTTGTTGGTTTATATGATTTTATTCCTACTTTAATGATGAGAAAGCTGATTCTCAGTATAGAAGAGTATAAAGGGCTACAGAATCTAAAGTCCTCATTATAGTTAATAGTCTTATAAAAACAAATGAGTGAACTATTTTTATTTAAAATTTTATGGAAGTATAATATTATATATGCTGAAAAAAGGCACAGATCCTGAATGTACAATTAGATGAATTTTTACAAACTTGAATTTACCCACATAATTAGGATCCAGATCAAGAAACAAACAAACAAACAAAAAATACTGTGACTCCAGAAGTCTCCTTCATGTCTTTCTTGAATTATTACCACCCTCCCCACAAATATAATCAGCATCCTGATATCTAACAGCACCTATTAATATTGGTAGGTTTTTTGCACACACAAAAAATTTATAGACAACAGGTAAGGCCCATGAATGATAGTTTATGAATGAAGGACTTCCTATTTAGCTGTGTGTATAGACTACAGTTAAAAATAATCAAAGCAACCGTATCAGTTTTGTGCTCCAGTGAATTTACAATCTATAGGAATGTGAAAAAAACAACAACAAATCACCATCAAATCTGAGTGATCCATGTGCCCCAGGAATGGCTGCTACTGTGTTAAATGAGAAGCACTTAGGAAAGCTTTTAATTTTCATCAGTTATGAGTTGAAGTATTGTGTGGTGGAAAATAACCGGTCTCTAAAATTAAAGTGGATGTGGGATTCAATTCTTGCTCAATATATCAATGAGCATGTTATCAGTTTTTCTCAACTGTAATGTAAAATAATAAATGAAATCTAACATATATAATATATAAATATGTGATTAATATATTATATTGATAGTATAATAAATAATAATATGAAATAACATAATTTGGCTCAACAGATATCAGTTTTTAGGTTTCTTCATACTTAGACATGTTCCACAAACCTTTTATTCATACATAATGAGAGCTTGAATAGGGAGATAACTTTCCTAAGGTCATAGGATATTAAGAGCCAGAGCTAGAAAATGAATACACATTCCTCTAATTCCAACATTATATTGACTACACTTATTACTGCCTTAAATGACTCAGGAATATTTGAATAAAGTTAATGTAACTTTTGTATTGAATGTGATAAATCAAGATTCCTTTTTAGGTTCAATTAACTAGACATCATGGCATGTACACAGAGGGGATTATTTTCATTCCTGTTTGAATAATAAAACATCTCAGGATATTTTCAAAAGATCCCACTGCCCAAAAGACTCCTACAGCAGACTTGGCTAAATTAGAGAGGTTTAAATGAAACTATTTTTTTGCTGAAATGCCAACTGTTAAGTGACTAAGTGTTCAGATGACTGGATATATTAATAACAAAGAGGAAGTCTACCTTGGTTCCAGAAATAATTTGAAAAACTTAATCCCAAATCATTGTCTTTATATTTGATACAGAGGGCAGGCAGGGGAGGAGAAAGTGTTAGCACTAATGTTAGGATCATATAGATCGGTTAGAAAGACCGGATTCCCAGTATGGACTCGTTATTAGCTACACGACCTTGGGCAAAATACTTAAGCTCTCTGAGTATCAATTTTTTTTCCATTTATAAATGGGGATTGTAACAAATTTTTATGAAGGGCCAACTAATCTAGCATGGTAAAGCACTTGTTATAAAATGCCAGGTATATAGTATCTATAGTAATAAAAGTGTAATATGCTGATTAGACTGGACAGCCAAAAGACCTTCAGGATGTCATTCTGGACATCCTTCTGGACAAAGCCCCCGCAGTGGGGGCCGAGGCAGAGGCAGTTAGGGGTGATCAGGCAGGCAGGTGAGCAGTTAAGAGTGATCACGCAGGCAGGCAGAGTGGTTAGGGGTGATCAGGCACGCAGGCAGGGGAGCAGTTAGGAGCCAGAGGTCCTGGATTGCATGGGCAATGTCCTGGTTGCGAGAGGGTGCAGGCCGTGCTGAGGGATCCCCGCTCTGCACCCCATGCACAAATTTTGTGCACCAGGCCTTAGTTTAATAATAACAGCTCTTATAATTATTATTGAATACAAAACCATTCGGAAGGCCACCAAGTTGTTTTTAACTCTGGCTCTATAATACTGGTTGAATATTCATTATTATAATAACTAACATTGATATTTCATATAAAGACATATTGTAATAGTAATTTCTACACATGGCATTCAAAGAATATGTCATATACTAAACTAGTCATTTTGCACTAACAGATTTCATCAAATATATTCATAATATGATAATGCTTTATGATATATTATTTTAACTTTAAAGGAAGGCCTTAGAATAAATAACTTGTCCAGGATTTTGTAACTAAGTTAAAATAGTCTACTGAAACAAGTTTATATGACCAAAAGATAATGTATCCTTTCCACTATCTTATTCTGTTTTCTATTGAATTCATATTTCCATTAACACAGAAAACAAACATATATGATAATTATACCCCAGGTTTTTTTGTTAAAAAAATCAAAGGTCAAAGATTCTAAATAGCTTGTTTAATACCATCTGATAATGGCAGTGGACTTCAGACAAAAATTGTTCTTTTTCTATTTTTAAAAAAAATAGTTTTTATTGATGTCAGAGAGGAAAGAAGAGGAAAAGAAAGAGATAGAAACATCAATTATGAGAGAGAATTGTTGATCGGCTGCCTCCTTCATGCCCCTACTGGGGACTAAGCCTGCAACCCAGGTATGTGCCCTTGACCGAAATTGAACCCAGGACCTTTCAGTCTGCAAGCCAATACCCTATCCACTGAGCAAACCAGCCAGGACTCCTTTTCTATTTTAACATAGGTGCTTTATAATATATGATGGGGAAAAATAATTGTCTCAAGTCAGAAGAAAAAGGGAAATAGAACAAGGAGATGTATTAATGGAGAAGGTGAACCTTGACAGTGCTCTCTTAAATTTAAAGAAATAGCAATAAACTATCATTTATTAAAAGCTTCCAGGAGAAAAGATTCTTCTTGTGGCATTAGAGGTTTTAACTGGAAAAAAAAAGTAAGACATATGACATTCCACAGAATCTTTTTTCATAAAGAAAAAAAAGCTGTTATTTCATTGAGCTGTTGCCATGGTTACATAAAACCCATGACTGTCTGCTAAAATGTGACTTTCTTTTTCTTTCCCTATGTTTGCTTCCATGTGATGTACTTTTCATCTGATGAGTGAATTTCCTGGCCACATTTCACTCATGTCTATCATTGAGGAAATGTTTTTTCTCTCTTTATTTTAATCAATCAAGACAGCTATCCCTGATCTACCTTTTCTTTTTATGGCTAGCTTTTCTGTTGCTTGCATAACACTGGGTCTAATTGTGTGGCGCATAGGCATTTGTACCTTAATACTGTTAAGATCCCCTCCATCTCTGGAAATAATACACTGTTTTAATTGATGACAAACATGCTTCTACTTGAGAAGATCTGGGCACTGAACAAACAAATAAATGAACAAACATACAAAAAATATGTAAATTCTGAATAAAAGCTTTCTAACGAAACTAACATTAAGTGCCTGATCTTTATTATTTTAGTTCATAGAAATCCCTACCATTAACTATCATTAATCACTTTACATAACACTCAGATGCTTTGTAACTCACTCGGTCGTCTTTATTGTGTGCTCTCTCTCTGTAGTCTTCTCGTGCACGTGCACAAACACACACATACAGAAACCCAGGGAGAAAGAACTATACAAAATACCTTCTTCCCACAGCACCTACGATGGTGATTTCGAGTAAATTGCTGCTTATAATGGCCTGTTGTATCCTTAGCCATGAGTATCTAATGCTATAAAGAAGAATAGTGTAGCCCTGACCAGTTTGACTCAGTGGATAGAGCATCGGCCTGCGGACTCAGGGGTCCCAGGTTTGATTCCAGTCAAGGGCATGTACCTTGGTTGCAGGCACATCCCCAGTGGGGGGTGTGCAGGAGGCAGCTGATCGATGTTTCTCTCTCATCGATGTTTCTAACTCTCTATCCCTCTCCCTTCCTCTATGTAAAAAGAAAAATATGTTTAAAAATATGTTTAATAATACACGTAAAAAAAAAAAAAGAATAGTGTAAGTAAATTTCTAACGAAATCCAGCCACACAGAGTTTCCTTTTTAATGTTTGTTAGCATTGGAATTAAAATTTCTCTGAGTTTTAATTTTGTTCCATTCAAATACATGTATAAATAAAGCCCATTCCATGTATAGAGAGTATTGTCCTAGGCTTTGTGGATATAAAAATAGGTGAGAAATGGCCTCTACCTTGGAGCAGCTGACAATCTGGTAGACAAATATAGGTTTAAAAATAATGGCATGCCCTGCAGAGTTATAGATGCTGTGACATCTGGACTAAATAAGTTATGGACTAAATGTACAAAATGTAACAATGCTAGCACAAAGGGATCAGAGTTAAGTCTACTTGAATAATGACATAGAATATTTTCATTGTAGTATGAATGAAAGGACCACATTAGTGTATCTGCCCCAGTTGTCTGTACAATTGATTTTCAAGGGAGTCAGAGTGGCTACAACTCAAATTCTACATCCATTAACTAGTGGCTTATTTGGAATATACTTTGAGTCTAATTGGGAGCAACATGGTTAATTTGAAATTGCATTGGAGTCAGAGACACTGGGTTTTAGTCCTCACCTGTGTGACCTCCGGCAAATCATCCTGCCCTTTGGGGGCTACCTTCCTATATAAAATGTGGGCACTACACTAGATACGATTGAAGGGCCTCTTAGTCTCAGAATTCACAAACATTATGACTCTCTAAAAGCTCTATTCCCCCCCCCCCACCCTTGCTTTCAGTAAAAAAATACTGAAAGCAAGGGGGTGGAGAGAGCGGAGATGGAGGCTCTGTATCAAGGAACTATCAACATAGCAGATTTGGAAGTATTAATTCGTAAGAGGCTTTGTGATTTATCTCACACAAAATAGTCCACTTCTTGATCTGAGTGTTCAGTTCAGGCAAAAGCATCGACCCCTGTGGTGTGTTTATTCCAGAACCTGAGTTTGTGAAGCGGAAGCGATACCAGAACAATCTCATGTTAATTAAATCAGTGACTCTCAGCGCTGGCTGCACATTAGAAGCACATGAGAAGACTTTAAAATGCAGGTGCCCAAACTTCGCAGTAGACCAACTGCATATGTTTTCTGTTAGAAATTAGATGCATGGAGCCCATGCAATTGTGTTTTGTTTTTTTTTTTTAGTTTTGTTTTGGTTTTGGAAATTCCCTAAATGATTTTAAGAACTACTGAATTAATCAATATAAATAACCAATCTTGCCCCCAGTTTAGCTCAGTGGTTGAACATCGGCCCAGGGACCTGAAGGTTACAGTTCCATTCCCAGTTAGGGCACATGCCCAGGCTTTGGGCTCAATCCTCAGTAGGGGGTGTGCAAGAAGCAGCTGATTGACAACCTACGTCCCTCTCTCATTGATGTTTCTATCTCTATCTTTCTCCCTTTCTCTCTCTAAAATCAATTAAAACATTTTTAAAGAGTTATCTTAATATTAAAAGGGCTATAACAAGGGAGGATGTGTGAATAAATGGAAACAAACAACTAGAATTGGTTTTCATTGTCACTTCACACAGTGACACCACTCACAGTAGGTGAATACAAATGTTCATTCACTTCACCTTCCTTATTTAAATTACCATTTGCTTGATTTTCTTCAATGGTCTTTGTCCACCTTACACCCTATTTCATTTTTAACACCAGTTACTACCTAGCAGTTTAAACATAGAACTACATTGAACTAATGTCATAACAATCTAGTCCAACCCTTACTTATTAGACTCAATAATTTTTATGTAGAAATAAAATTGGCTGCAATCATAAAAGCAAAAAAAAGGAACAAATTTTCACTCAATAATTAATAAATGATTTGAAAATAATTACAAATATAATTCTGGGTATTACCAAGTAGCATGCATCTCATGTAATTAAATATCTATTAGGTGCTACAACTTTTTGGGGGCAATTTAGATAATCCTCCAGACTTTCTGGGTTAAGTGAAGCTGTATCATTAAGGAGAGCATTATAACTCATTGAAAACCCCACATCCAACCTTAGCAATATTTTAAGCAGTAACAGAGGTTATGAGAGCTACATGAAAGTTTTGTACTTTATAGATTAAGGCAGGAGGTCTGGAGGCTTATTGAAATAGATTTCTCTTTCCAAGAACCTCTTTTTCCAGACTTTCCTACACAAATACACTCATTAATCTTGGTAAATAGCTGACATTAGTGACCAAAAATATAGTACAGCGACCATTTTTCAACCAGCTTCATTAGGCACCATTTGGAAACTGTGTAAACTTAGTTTGTGTTGCGAGGGTTGGGGGTTCAGGGACAGATTGGAAACTGCAGAGTGCAAAGTGCAAATATAAGATTCTTCCATCTTGTTTAAATATTGTATTAGTTCCATAAAGCACGACTAGACAAAACAGCTATAATAGAAACATTTGGAATACAAGCAGAAAAGCATTCCTTCTACCTTGTGGTTTAAAATAAGAAATAATTTAAAAGCATATTTATTTGGTTACCTTTTGTCCCTAATTCAGAATGAAAAATTCAGAAGAGGAGAAATAATTAAGTTTAATTTCTATTAAATCCCTTAGCAATCCCTTATCTTGTACCTCTAAATGTGCATACTTTAGGGAGTGGGGAGCTAATTTCTTCTGCAGCCGATTGAAAAAAGTCAGACAGAATGGGCCGGATGCTTTGGCTAAAGACACCATAGCAGTGATGTTCTTGAAAAGAGTATAGAGTAGCCATGTTGCCAAGCTGCCTGAGAATAAATCTTGTCTCTGCAACTAACTAGCTCTGTGATCTTGCACAAGTTACCTAATATCTTTATACCTTATTTTTAATCTTTAAGGTGGGAAAAGTTAGTGAAACTATTAAATAGGTTAATGTACGAAAACACAACAGGGTTTCACACATGCTAAATGCTCAATAAAGATTAGCTATTTTTGTTTTTTTGTTTGTTAGTTTCTTAATTCTCACTCAATGATATTTTTTTCCATTGATTTTTAGAGAGAGTGGGAGAAAAGAAGGAAGGGGAAGAGAGTGAGCACCCATCAATGAGAGAAAGACAAATCCATTGGTTGCCTCCCGTACTCACTCCGACCAGGGCTGGAGATTGAACTTGCCATCCAGGAAAGCGCCCTTAACTGGAAATCGAACCCGAGACCCTTTGGTGTGTGGGCTGACCCTCTAACCACTGAGGAACACCAGCCAAAACTGCTGTTTTTATTATTTACCTACTTGAGCCTTAAGGTTCTTATATGTTTTTTTTTTAAAAGAAGATTTAATCTAAAGAATATTCCCCCAATTTTCCTGACTATTAATCCCCATACATTTAGCAAATGATGGTGCTTTCCCAGGTCCCTCCACTAAAGATTCTAGTCAAAGGGTCTGGGATAAGGCCAGGGATTTGTACTTGTAATAGGTGCTCTGTATGAATTTCGTTGTGAAGAAAATTTCAGAAACACTGATGTAGATAATTATTCAATCATCTAAACATTCATTCATCCATTCTTTCAACAAGTATTTAATAAGCCCTTACCACTTACCAGTCACCATTCTAGGTGCTGTGGGATGAATCAAATACTCTGTTAGACCTTAGGAACCTGGTAGAAGATATCAGACGAATAAGCTCACAAATATCTATGTAACTACAATTGTGAAGTATGTACTAAAGGAAAAATACAAGGTATGTTGAGAGTTCTTAATAGGCCACTTTTCTACCCTTGGTGGAAGAGATGAGGAGGGAGGCTTACACAGCCCTGCCTAAAGAAGTGACTACTAAATCTCCTTCATGCTCTGATACTGTATGTCCAGCACACCTTACCTGCCAAGAGGAGAAAAAGGATGCTGGGCTGAGAAGGTTCGGGTTTACTGGGTTGCGCCCTCCCATTAATTCATCTGTGCAGATGTCACAGTTTTCAGCATCTCTCCAATCCCAGTATGGAATGGTGAAGTTCTCATCCCCGGACACCTCCTGGACGCCTTGTTCCCACAGCAACAAGAAGAGTCTGTGCCAAGGCAGGAAACCTGGTGCTTCATGAGCAAAATCAACGTCTTTCCAGATTTCAGACCCCCCAAGCAGTGTGTCCATTGCCACATAATAGTGCATCCAGACAAAGAGGTCATAAATGCTGATGTCGTTAAACATGGGTGTGGACCCATTGTTCATTTGGCCATGGGTGCCGATGGGGATGACATAGTCTGGACTGGTAGTATGCTTTGCTAAATTGAGGTAGGCAAGAAATTTGTTTTTCTCTGGAACACTCAAATCAAAGATGTTCCTTCTCACCAAGATTCGTCTCTTTGTACAATCTGGTCCCCAGAAGCCAAACTTGCAGTTTCCACAGTTAAATCCCATGAAGTTGCCAGAGCACTGGCAGGTCCTGTTATAGAAGACAGAAGGCCAGGACTCCCGGTCATCCACCCCTGTGAAGGGGAATTGAGGCCCATGTGGTGCATTGGACAGAACAATGTCCTGACAGGATCCTCTGCCAGAGAGCTGGCCACAGGGACTTCCATCACCTCTCCATGGCGGGCAGCACTCCTTCTTGATCAGATTCTCGGAGGACACACAGGCCCGAGGGAACTGGCCTTCGGAGGTCTGGAAACTCCATAGCAGGCAGTACAGCACAGCAGGTAGCATTCTTCCTCTAGTCCTCACAAGGCCTGTTTGCGCTGTGCAGTTGAGCATTACTATTTTCTCTCAGCTGACCCTCCAGTGACTATCACATGTTTTGGCTAAGTCCTATATAATGCCACTCCCACCTCCAGCATCAAACACTCTCCGTCTTTATCTTGAGCTTTCATCTTCTGAAACCCACGTGACTAACTTTTCTTTGGAGTTGGCATGTATCCCACCAGTGGGATAGCCCTATGTTAAAGTGAGAAACACTCTTCACCATTAATCGTTTCTTATGGCTGGAATGCTAATAAAATAATATTATCCATAATAGTAATGCCCAATCTACCTAAACCCAGTTCACCGACTATGAAGCGAATGATGCTTTCAATTTGAAAATAAGAAGTAGTGTCAGTAACAGAGCTTCTCCTATTAAGAAAACTCAGGAAGTGTTAGATATAATGGTTGTAGGGTAGATGCTTTTCAGAGACCATAAATAGAAAAGGCCATAGCATTTGTAGGTCAGCTATGAAAAAAAAATCTTTTCAGAGCTTTTAAAGACTATTTCTTATATATGATTATATTGCAGTGTCTTTATTTTCTGTAAAGTATCCAAAGACAAAATCTTTCTGCTACTCCTCCCTGATTATCTTGGTGCAGTTGGCTGCTTGCTGGCTCTCTAAGCACTCACTTTTTGATAATTCCTAAGGATAAGTAACTTTGATAAGCAGATGATCTGTCTTATTTTGAGGACTTTTACTGTTTAAAATTCCAAAAGAAACTCTTTTTGTTTTTAATGCTGTAGCCATTGCAAAGTTTTCAATTTAGTGAGTGGATGACAAAGAATTATTATACAGGGTGTGCCCCCAAAAAATGTATATACACTCTAACAGCTGATAGCTCAATTTTAAAAATGAAATGTATTTTAATAAACACAGCCTTTATAATTATTCAATGTGTGTACATTTTTGGGACACCCTATATTCTACAAATATTTATTGATCATATACATTTGTTCAGGAATTCTTTCTCTGGGTGTATAGTGAGCTGGGTAAATTAAAATGCATGAATAAAAATATAACTGTACCACTTACACTAGTTTTCAAGTGAGTAGTATAGATCATAAGTACCTGAGACTTTATATGTATGTATAAAGTATCATTGGAGGATCATTAATTGACTACCTCCTGTACACCTCCTACTGAGGATTGAGCCCACAACCCAGGCATATACCCTGACCTCCAGTTCACAGGCTGACATTCAACCACTGAGGCACACCAACCAGGCAGTACACAAGACTTTTAATGGTAGAACATCTTATGAGCTTGAAAGAATTGTAAGGGTTTTTAAAAATAATTATATTCAAATTTTAATTAGGGAGTGCCTTGAATAAAACCTCAAATTGTGGAGGTTAATTAGAAATACTAATCAGAATTGAGACACTACTTCAAGCAGGCAGAACTGTGGAGGTGGGAGCTGTATTTCCTTGGCAAGAGTTAGAGCACTGGATTCAGATAGGTTCCCCATGGAGGGCTTAAAAACTAGCCAGTTTGAACTAAGGTGAATTAGGGGATAAGAGTAGTCAAATCAAAGTTGCCTCTTCTGAAACTTCTCACTTTCCTTATCCTACTCCATACTCAAAGCTGGGTGGTCCCAGGAATATAAAGAACAAGTGCGAAAAGTGACAACTCTGAGGAAAGCAGCAGTGTCTGGGCTCCTGGCTGCAGGGCTCTAGGGAAGGTCATCATTATCCTGGTGACCTTGGAATATCAGCCTTGTCTGCTCTCTTCCTTTTCTGCTGGAGTGGATCTGGTGAAAAAATGTCAAGGTTCCTCCGTACAACTCTGGTGAGACTCAAAGCAGTCTTTTTGGTTGGAAAGAGCAGTGTGTGGGTGAGGAGGAAGAGAAGTTTCCATGGAAATGCTGCCTCTGGCTGGGATCAGGAAGTCATCACATAAGCTCTACAAGGAGGCTTAGTCTTTTTTCTTCCTCCTTTCACAGCCACAAAGAGATTAAAGCAGGGCTTCTTGTCTCTGGGGAGTCCTGAATCTGTATTACTTTTAACCACATGGGGCCTTTTGTAATTCTATTCCATCTACTTGCAGACAGGATTCAACTTCTCACATCCAACTTAATGAAGAATTTTGCTTTACACTTGCCTTCTATCAGGCTTCTCAGTGAATAATTTAGAAAGCTTCCATCACACCCCTGGGCTTCTGTGTCTACAACCCCAAGGCTGTTTCTTAATCTTCAGTGTGCTCAGAGGAATGGCTGAAATGTAGTTTGTCCTCTTAATTTCTTTTACAAGGTTGATTTCTTTAAATTAACAGAACTTGTTGTTATCCTATATAATAAAAGGGTAATATGCAAATTGACCCTAACAGCAGAACAACTGGGAATGACTGGTCATTATGACACACACTGACCACCAGGGGGCAGATGCTCAATGCAGGAGCTGCCTCTGGTGGTCAGTGCGCTCCCACAGGGGGAGCTCTGCTCAGCCACAAGCCAGGCTGATGGCTGCCAGTACAGCGGTGGTGGTAGGAGCCTCTCCTGTCTCCTCAGCAATGCTAAGGATGTCCTACTGCAGCTTAGGACTGCTCTCTGCTGGCAAGTAGACATCCCCTGAGAGCCCCCAGTTGCCAGAAGGATATCTGACTGCCAGCTTAGGCCCAATCGCCCAGGGAGCAGGCCTAAGCCAGCAGGTGGACATCTCCCAAGTGTTCCCAGACAGCGAGAGGGCACAAGCTGGGCTGAGGGACCCCTCGCCCCCAAGTGCACAAATTTTTGTGCACCGGGTCTCTAGTTCTGAAATATAGGACACTAACTCCTCTGGACCATATGTACATATCTTATTGTCAATACAAACTTCTTAAAGATCAAACCCCATTTAGACTGGTTATTCTCTGAACTATAGTTGTCTAGGTGCCTTTGGTTTATAGAATTGAGTGTCCTATTGAAACCAAAGTGCTGTGATCAGGTCCAAGTTTGCTGTCTGGCAAAACCAAGAATGAGTTCACAGAAAAGATGATAAGAAAAGCAAAGTTTATTGAAAGATAAATAGACTCCCTGCAGCAGAGAGCAGCAGGGAGGGGCCCAAGCCGATTGCCAGTTATGAATCTTTCTCTAGGGGTAGATTTATGTTTTGCTGGCTTCTGATTGGTTCTTTCAAAAGATTCTGCCTTAGCAACATCCATATATTTTATTTATTTATTTAAATTTCTTTATTGATTAAGGTTTTACATATGTGTCTTATCCTCCCATTAACTCCCCCATCCCCCCACCCTCAACTTATACCCTCAAACCCCTGGTGTCTGTGTCCATTGGTTAGGCTTATATGCATGCATACAAGTCCTTTGGTTGATCTCTCCCCTTTATTCCCACCCTCCCCTACCTTCCCTCTGAGGTTTGATGGTCTGATCAATTTTAAAGCTCATGTCTATGGCATTCACCCTTCTTCCCCACTTAGCCGGATTGCCTTAGCAACCCCTGCCTAACTGGGTCTGGTCTTCCCTGCCTATGGCCTCATCCCAGACTACCTAAGCCACTTCTATCTCCTCACTATCCTTTCCTGGAGGATTATTATATGAGTCAATCCATCAGTTAATGTAATACTCTATTAACCAGAATTAGGGGCTCAGTAAATACTTTGCAAATATTTGTTGAGCATCTATTATCTGACATACTAGAGGCCCGAGGCACAAAATTTGTGTAAGGGGCTTGGCCCTCGCAGCCCCAGCCACTTCAGCCGACCTTCACAGCCTCGGCTTAGTCCAGAAGGTCGTCCAAATGGTTGTTCTGCTGTTCGGTCTAATGAGCATATGTAGGATGCTGTGCCATGGTAAGCACATCAGAGAGGTTTCTACCTTTTAAAGCATTTTAATGTCTATGAAAATACTATTTTAATTTTAGTCATTTTAAATCATATTTATAACTATGTACATAGATTTTAAATAGTTTTTCTCCCCTGGTTAAATCACTTTTTAAGCTGTTTCTATGGACCAACAGGACTAGAAGGGAAGATGGCAGGACCTATTTAGTCTCATGAGTTAGAGTTAAGGAAGGTTTTCTGGGATTAGTCACATTTCAAGTGACCCCTGAAAGATGAGTAGAAGTCTGGTTAGTGAAGAGAACAATGGATGTGAGAGCATTCCAGATAAAAGGGGTATGTCATAACTAAAGACCCCAAAATGGAAGAAGCATGGCATGTTCAAGGACATTTAAGTTGGCTATAACCCACAAAGCTATGTAGATGTGATATAAGTATGGATATATATATATATATATATATATATATATATATATATATATAGTCTTTAAAGGGTTTAAAGCAGAGTTTTGAAATTATCATGTGCAAATTTAAAAATTTAACTCAAGCTGCTGAGATGACAACATATCAACAGATGTGGGGGGTGAGAACAAGAATAAATGTAGAAATAATTGTTACAGATTATTGGAATAACCCAGGCAAGAAATCTAGTGGCTTGAACCAGAGTGATGATCTGTGAGATAGAAGGAAGTGAATAGATTTGAAAGATATATAGGTGATGAATTCAAGAGGAGTGAAAGGGGAAGGGGAACAAAATTTGGGGTTACCATCTAGGTTTCTGGCTTGTGCCATTAACTAAAATAAGAAACAATTAAGGGTAAAATGTTCATGGGAATTGAATATGGGTTCATTTTAAGCATGTTGAATTTGAAAGTTTAAGCTATTGTCTAGCCACAAAAAATTGTCCTCTATTTTCTGAGGTTTGCATTGATCATTCACACACTCGCTGGTTTTGACCTAGTCAACCTTCCTCTTTTCCCTCACTCTGATCATTTGTCTCTGCTTATTTATTTGATGACTAGAGTCCCAGTGCATGAAATTCGTGCATGAGAGGCAGGGTCCCCTCAGCCCAGCCTATACCCTCTCAAAATCTGAGACTACTGCTGTCCTGGTCACCCTCAAGTGCCCCCCTGCCTGCTTGGTTGTCCCTCATGGCCCCACCTGCTGGCCTGGTCACCCCTCACTGCCCCCCTGCTAGCCTGGTTGCCCCTCATTGCTCTCTTCTGCTGGCCTGGTGACCCCTCCCTGCCTCCCTGCCAGCCTGGTTGCCACCAACTGGCCCCCTGACAGCCTCATCACCCCTCACTGGCTCCTTCTGCCAGACTAGTCACCCCTCAATGCTGCCCCGCTGGCCTGGTTGCCCCACACAGCCTGCTCTTCAGTAGTTTGGTCATCCCTCACTCTCCCCCCTGCTGGCCTGGTTATCCCACACAACCTGCTGCTCAGTCATCTGGTCATCCCTCACTAACCTCGCTGCCGGTCTTGTTGCCCCATGTAACCTGCTTCTCAGTTGTTTGGTCATCCCTCACTAACCTCCATGCCAGCCTTGTTGTGCTCCTCATCCTGTTTGCTTGTCTGCTTGGTTGTCTGTTCGGTTGCAATGGCCCCATGGCTCTTTATATAGAGAGAGATAGTTCAAACATTCTTCTCTAGGTTTGTTCAATTTTAATAATAGCTACAATTTATTGAGTATAAGTAACATAATCAGCTCCGTTTGAATAACTCCCATTTTAAAAATAACTTTTATCATGGAAATACTTATAATAGTCAAACTAGAAAAAATAATGAGTTAGCTTGCAGCCAACATCAAGATTCAACAACTTGAGTTATATTCTTGAAATCTTCATGGTTTTGTGCGGTCATGTTCCTCCAATAAATTCAATTTTAAAAATTCATCAACTATTACTTTTATCTAGGCATTGTTTCTTCTGTCCCACCAAAATAAAAATAAATTCTTTAGTATTTTAAAACAAACTTCATATTTTCTCTATAACCTCTCAGTACACATAGTTAACAAGTAAGGACTTAAAAATATAATCACAATAGCAGTACAGCATCTCAGACAAAAGGAGAGAACAATAATTCCTTATTTTAAGTCTGTGATTATTTACTTTAATTATATTAAGAAAAATTTTTTTCAAGATTCAAACAAGATTTATACATTGCTTTTGGTTAGTGTATTTAAGTTTAAAAATACCTGGTTTTTTTCTTATTTTTATATGCAATTTATATATAGAAAAAAATGGATTTGGTCCTATAGGATATCCCTACTTTGCAGGGTTGCTTAATTTTATCCCTATGGTATCACTGGACATGTTTCTTTATCCTGTATTTTCTTTCATCTCATAGGTTTTTCAATAACAATCTTTTGCATTTCCTATAATTAGGAATTAGATCTAGACAGTTGGTTAAATTCAGAGTCAATTTTGTTACTGTTTTATTAGGAGTTACTTCACAGTCTTGCAGTGCACTACTTTCTCAAAGACAGCAGAGGAACCTATTGTATGGTTTTGCACCAATAGTTTTTTAATTTGATCAGGATTTGAAGTGATTTCAGACTGTCTTATCTACTGTATAGTTCCATGACAAAATTTTACCATGACAAAACATGGTTTCATTATTTACTGATAATTGTTTCCTTTATTCTTTGTTTCATTAAAAAATACAAGAATAATGAACTTTGTACTTTTATATGCATTTATTAATTGTATTTTTTGTGAAGAATAACTTTTCCTCTGACATACATACAAAAAAGGAAGGGTAAATGCTCAATTCTTGTTCTTTATCAATTTCCAGAATAATGATTTGGTGCCCTAACAACCTCTAATCATAACTGGTGTCCATATTTGTTTTAATTATCATGATGACTTCTATAGTTTTATGTATTTGTTATGTTTCTTTTAAACGTAAAAATTGATGCACCTTTGCCCAGTATTCAGCTAATTAGTAGACATCAACCAAGCTACATTATGATATGTTGGGTAATAATTATTATGATTGTGTTTATGTGTATGCATGTGTATAGTTGAAGGGAAAAATATGTAGCTATCAACTCTCTACAGTTTTAAGTTTAGACCCATACATTACTTAATAAGTATTGAACTTCTACCATGCCAAGATCCTATACTAGATAGCTGGGGGATACAAAGTTGTGTAATTCACAAGCCTTAATTTCCTCTGGATTTGAAGATATGAAGGCACATCCTACATTTTTATGCAAAGTTTGCCAGTTATTAGTTCTTAGGCCCATGACAATAAAAATAGGGGAAAGATAATAAGGATATATTTATGATTTGTTAAATAATTTTATTTTAAACATTCTATATAATAAAGAGGTAATATGCCAATTGGCCATCATTCCAACACACAAGATGTCCACCACAAGATGGTCAGCACGGGAGGGCAGTTGGGAAGGACCAGGCCTACAGGGGAGGGAAGTTAGGGGTGACTGGGCTGGCAGAGAAGGGCAGTTGGGGCGACCAGGCCTAAAGGTAAGGAAAGTTGGGGAGGGGACTCAGGCCTACAGAGGAGGGCAATTGGGGGCAACCAGGCCTGCAGTGGAGGGCAATTGGGGGTGACCTGGCCTGCAGGGGAGGACAGTTGGGAGTGACCAGACAAGCAGGGGAGGGCAGTTGGGAGTGACCAGATGAGCAGGGGAGGGCAGTTGGGAATGACCAGGCCTTTAGGGGAGGACAGTTGGGGGTAACCAGGCCAACATGGGAGGTCAGTTAGGGGTAATCAGACCAGCAGGGGAACAATTAGGTGTCAATCAGGCTGACAGGGGAGTGATTAGGGGATGATTAGGCTGGCAGGCAGAAGTGGTTAGGGGAAATCAGGCAGGTGAGTGGTTGGGAGCCAGTAGTCCTGCATTGTGAGAGGGATGTCCAACTGTACATTTAGACCGATCCAATTGCAGTCCCAGATTGGAGAGGGTGCAGGCTGGGCTGAAGGACACCTCCCCTTCCTGTGAATGAATTTCGTGCGCTGGGCCTCTAGTATACTTATAATCTGTCCCATAATTTAACATATTAGTGCCAGAGTATTCTCAGAGTTGTCACATAAGGCTCTTTGGAGCTCTTTGGAGTGTTTTTAACATGTATTATAACATGTTAAAATGCATGTTAAACACTTAATACAGTTTCTGACACATATTAAGTACTCAATAAATGTTAACTATTATTATTAAAACCACAAATTTGATGCTCGTAGTGTTCATTGCTACAGGGTTCTCATTACTTCTAAACCTTCTCACTATTAAGAACTAACAAATAACTACTATATATATATATATATATATATATATATATATATATATATATATATATGATTAGTTTTCATTATTACAAATTCGCCCCTTCTTCTCTACCTGACATTCTCACTTTCCCCTTTCTTCTAATTAAAACCTGATTCTCTAAGATACTAAATTTTGGCAATTACACCAAGATGTCATGCTTCCTTAGAATTCTGAGTTTAGCACATGCTCTTTGACCTTCTAAGTTAATTTCATATGGCATTTAATCTGATGGTCTGTTGACTGTTTCCAAGATTAGTTTGCACTGAAAACATTAATTTTAATCATCTTTCTAATTTTATTTCTGGGAAAAAAATCACATTCATTACAGTAAACATTTATTTATTCAGGTGGGGCAAATGTAGGTTTACATTTGTTCATATGAAAAGTAATACAATACAAAATAAATAATAATAGAAGAATAAACTCTGTTTTGCACACACTCAGCTGTCAACTCACTCTTGCCCCATCCTGCATTACCCAGTGCTTCACACTGTATTCAGAAGAATCAAGGGCAGTCCTACTTTTAAGGAGTCAAAATAACACACATTCCTTTGTTTCTTCATTTAATCAATTAACAAATATTGAGTGTTTTTATTTTCCCAAACAATGTGTATGACAACAGAGAATAACAGTGACGAATGAGCCGTGGTCTCTGCTCTAAAGTAGTTCACATTCTGGCAAGGGATTCAGAGAGATCAAGAGACGATTCCAGGGCAGCTTGTGAAGCGCATGTCATTCATTCATAATATTGAATGTGGTAGCGGTCAGGGTCCCGGCAGGAAGCAGCTGACACACTCAAGCTGACTTTTTGAGGGTTAGTTTCATAAAAGAACTATTTACAATTTTGGGAGCAGAGTTAAAGAAAGTGAACAAGGGATAGTATAGTATCTTAGGCAAGAAGGGCAAGGGAAGGAAACAATTACTAGAACACAAAGAAGATCACTGTGTTGACTGAGCCAGCTGGCCGGAGTTGAATCTCACAGAAGGATACCTTCGGCTAACTGGCAAAGGGGAATTTGGGGACTAAATACCCTGACCCTGACTTCACTTTCCTCTGTCCTCTGATCTTTCTGTCTGTGTACGTCTGTAAATGAAGCCAAGCTCAAGCCGAAGGAGCCTGGAGCCCCTTACTGAGGTTCTTTTTTTTTTTTAAATAAATCTTTATTGTTCAGATTATTACAGATGTTCTTTTTTTTTTAACCCCCATAGCTCCCCTCCACCCGGTTCCCCCCCCACCCCCCACCCCTCACCCTCACCCGCACCACTGTCTTATCAGTAAGCCTCCTGGATCCCAGAACAGGGTAAAGAAGGCAAAGAGTGGGCCTACGAGGCCAGAGCAATGGTATCTAGCACAAATGCCTACTCTCTGTTTTTCACATAATATCATTTATCTTTGCAATGAACCTGTATGAAATGGTTATTCTCATAAAGAAAATGGGGTTGAGAAAAGTTGAATGACTTACCCAAGGATATGCAACTGATAACTGCTGAATCCAGGGATTGAACACACCAATGTGGTTATACTGTCTCCATATAAGGAACAAATATATTCCATTTGTTCCTTATATGAAGTACTTCTTTTAAAATGTCAGACAATATATATGAAAGAATTACATAAATTTTGGATTATCAACATCCCTTTCACCTCACATGATCTCAATTTATTCATAATTGAGCTCAGTAATAGGTATATCTTGGTGCTACTTAGATTCTATATCATATTATTTCTATTTTACATGATAGAGAATCAGACAGTCTAAGGGAGTGAGAAACTTTCCCTGATCTTCTGAGTAGTCTATAGCTGTAACTGAATTCTCACACATACAATTCCAGATAGTGTAACCACACTGTGTTCTTCTCACGAGGTCTATATGTTGAAATTTGTGTGAAGGAAATTATGGAAACACAGTGAAGACATATAACCCAGATCATCTGTGAAGGGACTTAGGGAGACTAGATTGTCAGGAAAGGTTGCCTAAGGAGAGATAATGCGTGAACCGAATTTCGATGGAAGAATGGTATAAATAAACAGAAGAAGGAGAAGAAAATATACCTCAGGCACGGGGAGCAGCAAAACACAGAGATGACAACATGAGTTTAAGTCTTCCAATAATTGATTATGATTGAAAGAGACGGCAGAAGAAATGAGAAAATATGACTTCTATACCAGCATGTAGAAAATGGATGACTTGGGAACTTTTAGGTGAGTTAAAGGCTGCATGCTATTACCTCACAGTGTATAGATATTAAAGCTTATGTGGACAAATGAATAGAATTATTTTAGGTGAAAATAAGATAAAAGAAGATTTATAGAAAGACCATTACAAACAAAGACACAAAATACTTCTTCATTATTGAAACCCAACTCTTTTGCCATTGGAATTACATTTGTCACCCTCAAGGACTAGGCCAACATTTTCTAGAAGTTGTATCATTATAATATGTAAAATTCTTATTACTGTGCACAGTTTTATAATAACTTTGTGCTATAAAAGTGGCTCATAGTCTTAAATCCATTATAAATAGTATTGTATTTATAATGATATTAGCAAGGCTTTAGCCTCAGAGTTCTGTAATAATAGGTTGGATATAGCTTGGTCCCAATGCATTTAGATATAAACTGTTATTTTTATCAAACATATCCCTTTACCCAATGATTGACCATTAATATAATCTTTATCTAGAATCAAGCATGATCAAAGAAAAATCAAACGTAAGAAAAAATAATAGGCTTATGTTCAAAACCAAAGTTTTGCCCTATACCAGCCATTAACCTCATTCTGATCCTCAGTTTTTCTTTTTGAAAAATAGGGATAATAAAATCAGCTCACAGAAGCATTATGAGAATAAACTTAGATAATGTCTTTAAAATAGGAAGCGTCTAGCTCTTAGTTCCTCAAAAATCCCATACCTGTTTCACTTCGTATTTTATATATCTTTTTTTTCTGAAGAACATGTTATTATTTGACTTAAGAAGGACAGGTAAAATTTTTAAATGTGGAATTTAATATATTTCCATTTGTTCCTTATATGAAGTACTTCTTTAAAAATGTCAGACAGTATATATGAAAGAATTACATAAAATTTTGGATTATCAACTTCTCTTTCATCTCACATGACCTCAATTTATTCATAGTTGAGCTTAATAATAAGTACATCTTGGTACTACTTAGATTCCATATCACATTATTTCTATTTTACATGGTAGAGAATTGGACAGTCTAAAGGAGTAAGAAACTTTTCCCTGATCCTCTGCGTAGTCTGTAGCTGTAACTGAATTTTCACACATACAATTCCCCATTCTTTGTGACCACTTGAACTCCTAAAGGATCTGATATTTACAAAGCCTTTTGATATCATCAGATGAAAATTGTTACTATACACAAAGTTGTATTTATGTCATATGATCAGAAGCACTGAAACTCAGAAAAAACATATCCTTTATGCTTTAAGGAAGGCAACTCTGATGCAGCCTGAACTGTTGGGCTTTATGTTAGCGTAGAAGAAGCTGGGATGAGCCGATTGCCCCACGTCAATACAGTGTATGAAGCAGCCCTGGGGAAAGAGAAACTGTGGGAAAACCTGCTAGTTTTCCATAGAAACTTCCGGCTGTACCACATTATACACAACATCAATCCAATTGTGTCTTCGCAATATGTTTCCCCTCTTTCACCCTGTCAAGAAAACATAGTTTATTATAAGCTAGGAATATACAGAGAACTGACAGCTTTCAGATATACTTTTAACTATATGATTCAGTTTCAGTTCCCAGCATTATAATGATTAAATGCACATACTGTGCAAAGGGTGAGCTAAGGACATTGAGACTGATCAGGATGACAAAAAACAAGGGAGCTTTTCTTTGATTTGACAGCCCGGGCCCTACAGCAGAGTCAGTCTACCTTGTCTAGGCTGCTCTTTAGAGCTTAGAATATTTTCACAAGAGCTGGGTTAGCAGACTTATTTTTGTAATGAAAATCACCTTATTTTCTTTTAGTGTCTAAATTAAGAATAAATGAGAATGTGTCACATATAAGCTTTTTGTTAGGATACTCCTAGGGATTCATGTGATTGTTTTCCTCTCCAGATTATAAATATGATATGTAGTTGTAGAAACATGAAGTAAAAAACTGATGCAGATTCTCAGCATGCTTTACAATAAACTTAAATTCTCTCTCTCTCTCTCTCTCTATATATATATATATATATATATATATATATATATATATATATGACA
>PVJC01018380.1:0-31406 GCA_004026665.1 Murina feae | reverse complement strand
TCTATTTCTTTCACCAGGTGAGGGAAGTTTTCTGTCATTATTTCTTCAAATAGGTTTTCAATATCTTGCTCTTTCTCTTCTTCTGGCACCCCTATAATTCTGATGTTGGTGCGCTTGAAGTTGTCCCAGAGACTCCTTACACTATCTTCATACTTTTTGATCCTTTTTCTTTTTTCTTCTTTTCTCTTTTCTTTTTGCTCTTCCCGCTGGGTGGGTTTTGCTTCTTCATATTTCATATCTTTGACTTGCTTCTTGCAATCCTCTCGTCTGCTGTTGGATGTCTGTATAATATTCTTTATTTCAGTCAGTGTATGATTTATTTCTAGTTGGTCCTTTATCATATCCTTGAGGGTCTCATTAGATTCATCGAGGATCTCACTAAATTTATCGGCAGTCTCTAGCATTTTCTTGAAAAACCTTATAACCATGGTTTTGAACTCTATATCCTGTCGTTTTCTTTCCTCCATTTCTGTCATTTGTGACTTGTTTCGTCTCCGCATTTTGGCTGCTTCCCTTTCTGATTTAGGCGATCCCTGCGAGGGATTAACCTCTAAGCCACTTGGTTATGAGAGTCAGCTGTGTCTACAGTGGGAGAACTCCTGTGCTGGAGACACCCTTATGGGGCAAGAGTTGTTTCAGTGGAGCTTTTATGCTCACTGCATCTGCCCCGAGTGTGTTCCTTGTGGATCTGTTTTGTTTAGGTTAGTCCCACTCTGGCCACTGGGTGAGGCTGGCTCCTGTATCTTTAAGGAGGTGTTGATTTAGCCTTTGCCTTAGGCTACTCAGTCTTTTATCTGCAAAAGCTTCTGATGCAGCTTGGGAGGGGAGGGGCCTCGGGGAGGAGTTTGCAGGCAGGGCGGAGCAAATAGCTATGGCGCTTTTCAGCCCTGTGCTGAGAGACACCAGGTCTCTGTGTCCCATGGTAATTGCTGCAAGCAACGCTGAGAGAAACCCGCTTTGGGTTTCCTTCCAGTGCCAGTCAGTCCCCCTTCTCTAGGTGTCTGGGTCCTCAGAAACTCACCTGGAACTGGAGTTCAGAACCGCTGGGAACTTGTGGCTCTCTCCGTTTTGGAAAAGAACCGCGTCCCCTGGCGCCAGCCCTTCCCTGAGCCCCGTGCGCATGCCTCCGTACCTCTGTACTTTGCTTCCGCTGCTCCTCTGAGTCTCAGACTCTTCTTTAGTTGTAGGATTTTCACTCAGCCAGCCTTCCTGTGGGTGCAAGTGGTGTCCGTGTGTTCTTTTCATGGTTTTTCTAAAATAGTTGTTTGCGGCTGCATTTACAGTTTCTACCCTATGCCGCCATCTTGTTTCTCATTTTTAAAAAATATTAAACATTATATTATTACATAGGCATTATGAAGATAATGTATTTTACTACTGATATGGAGTCATTACAAATATTTATCATTTCTAGATTCAGGGTGTCCCCAAAAAAGATATACACACTTTGAGTTATTATAAAGCCAGTGTTTATTAACATAGCTCATTTTCAAAATTTAAAAGAACCTACAGAAATGAATAAATTTTTTAATCAATGCTTGTTTTCAAACTGATGACCATCTGGTCCAGGCACTGCTGATAATGCAAAGCAATGGAATTGAAAAATCAAGAATCATTTCAGTATTTGTGCACCCTCAGTTCATTATTGTGGCCAGTTTTGTACTGTAAACTTTATCTTTTATGTATCCCCATAAGAAAAGTCTAGTGGCGCTTTAGGGTAAGTTTTCTTTGTTCAAAGCTTAGTCTGGCTTCATCCATTATTTTAAATCAGTTAAACTTGAAAAGGAGTGAAACTTAAGTGAATTATCAGCTGTTCAAATGTGTATACATTTTTTTGGGGACCCCCTGTATGACAGTTTTGTTATAGGAGTTTAAGTCTGTCTCAAGTTCCAAATCAAATGGCTTAAGATTAGTTATGTTCTCTTTTCCAGTTTGTAAACTTTTGTGCCTTTCATAGTCACACCTACCTTCTATATCCGATCTATTGTAGATTGGGAAAGCAAACAGGCTCATTAGAATGATGCTGAAAGTAAGAGGAAGTAAGCTAAAAGGAAGTGGAAGTGAGAGAAAAGGAAGTGGAAGTGGCTCTTATGTATGTCACACCTTTAAGTATTAGTGCTGGGAATGATCAGGCCCCACAGGTCTTTTTTTTATTTTATTTGTCAGTTACAGTCGACATTCAGTATTATTTTGTATTAGTTTCAGGTGTACACCATTGTGGTTAGACAGCATTCCCTCCAGTATTTCCAGTACTTACCTGACACCATATGTATTTTTACCAGTGTTATTGACAGTATTCCCTATGCTGTGCTTTATATCCCTGTGACTATTCTGTAAATATCAATTTGTAGGTTTTTAAAAATATATTTTTATTGATTTTAGAGGGGAAGGGAGGGAGGGAGAGAGAGAAAGAGAAACATCAATGATGAGAGAGAATCGTTGCTTGGCTGCCTCCTGCACACCCACTACTGGGGATTGAGCCCGAACCCAGGCATGCACCCTTGACTGGAATCAAACCCAGGACCATTCAGTCCACAGGCTGATGCTCTATCCACTGAACCAAACTGGCTAGGGCTCAATTTATAGTTTTTAACTCCTTCATCTTTTCCACCCATCCCCCCAACTCCCATCTGGCAACCATCAGTCTGTTCTCTGTGTCTATAGTCTGTTTCTATTTTATCTTGTTTGTTAGATTCCACATATAAGTGAAATCTTTCTCTAACTGACTTATTTTACTTAGCATGATGCCCTTTTCATTCCTTTGTGAGATACTAATAGACCAGATAGGTGTGGGTTTATTTCTGGGCTCTCTATTATGTTCAGTTGATCTATGTGTCTGTTTTTATGACAGTACCATGCTGTTTTGATTACTACAGCCTTGTAGTATAGTTTGATATCAGGTAGCATAATACCTTCAACTTTGTTCTTTCTTAAGATTGCTGTGACTATTTGGAGTCTTTTGTGTCCCACAAGTCTTTTACACTTACTTCTGGATCCTTAGCTACAATCAAAATACTGGTAGCTGTGGTTGTTTTATATAGTGTTTATACATATAAAAGCCTAAGCGACTGTTACAATCAGTGGACTGAATGACTGGTCACTATGACGATGCACTGACTACCAGTGGACAGACGCTCAATGTAGGAGCTGCCCCCTGGTGGTCAGTGTGCTCCCACAGCCAACCTCCTGCTGCTGGACAACCTCCCGTAGTCCCTCCCTCTCCACTCCTCACCCCCCCCTCCCCCGCCCAGCAGGCTCCTATCAGGACTGGGTGAGATGGCTCCGATCAGCCCTGATTGCCTGCCAATCAGGCTAAGGGACTCTACCCATGCATGAATTGTGCGCTGAGCCTCTAGTATTGCAATAATACTTTAATGACAATAATACTTCAAATTGAAATATACATAGAATCAACTTCAATGATCCACTAAAAAATTATTTAGGCCTGGCCAGTGTAGCTCAGTGGTTGAGTGTTGACCTGTGAACCAGGTAGTCATGGTTTGATTCCTGGTCAGGACACATGTCCGGATTGTGGGTTCGATCCCCAGTAGGAATTGTGCAGGAGGCAGCCAGTCAATGATTCTCATCATTGATGCTTCTGTTTCTCTCTCCTTCAACTTTCCTCTCTCTGAAATAATTAAAAAAAAATAAATTTAGCCCCTGGGCAGGTATCTCCCTTGGTTAGAGTGTCATCCTGATACACAGCGGTTATGGGTTCAATCTCCGGTCAGGTCACACACAAGAATCAACCATGAATGCATTGTGGACAAAGGAGCCACATGCTAGCCTGAAAGGCTCAGCGGAGGCCTGCATGGCATTCCCACAGGCTCAGAGACCTAGAGTGATCACAAAGATGGTCTGAAAATTAGATATTTATCTACAAACAGGTTATGGTGGGTGGCCACATCCTGGGCCAGTGTTTTCCCTGACAGGAATCACCTTTGATCTTTACTGAGCCAAATGTGCTGGGCGTCAGGACAGATACCACAACCAAATGTCCTTCATTATCATGTTAATTGATCCTACACTCACCTGGGTAGGTGTACGTCATTTTGCTTTTTATCCAATTCCAGGGATTTCCCCGCTTTGCTTTATCCCACCTCCTTAATCTATCACCAATGAATTTCATGTAACCCACTTACGTGTTTTCCTTTTGATGATAAATTTATAAAAGCACCGTATAAACTCCCATTCTCCGGAGCATTATCTCAATTCATTGAGGTTCTGCTTCCCGGCATATGTTGACAGTTTGGCTCAAATAAACTCACAAAATTCTCTACAGGTTTCACTGAGTTTTTTCGTTAACAGCATAAATAAACTGAACAACAAATCCATGTTTCCCTCTCTCTCTTCTCTCTCTGAAATCAATAATAAAAAATTATTTAGAATTTCCCTACTTACAATGAATCTAGTCTTTAACCTCTCAGTATATCTTTGAGCCTCTTTCAGTTTACTATGCTGCATTCCTTTGTGGGTGAGTAGAAGGCAATATTCTATCCTCCTGCCTTGGTCACATTTTAGACTCAGCCACATCATTAACAAGTCAGTCCATAAACGTGTATTTATTGGTAACTTGTATCATATTGATCTTAAATTATAAATATTTTAAAAATATAAGAAAGAACCGACTAATATAATTAATTTCCTTTTATTTACAACCTAGAACAAATTTAAGGTTTACCCTTTTTTTCCCAAGAAAAAATAAAACAGACACAGTTGTCATGCCCATACCGCTTCTTGCTCTCATGCCCTAGGGCAAGCATGTCAAACTTGTGGCCAGTGGCATGCTCGTGGCCCTGAGTATGACATGCTTGCCCTTCAGGTAAACACTCTTGTGTGGAGTTTTATTTTTCCAATTAAATGTTTCTGTACAGTATATGTAAGTGTAGTTTGTCTGCCTTTTAAAAATGTACATCAATGGTATCATTATATAGATAGCCCTTAGAAGTTAGCTTTTTGCACTCAACATTGAGATTCATCCATTTTAATAAAATGGTCTAGTTAGTTAACTTTGACTGCAGTATAGTATTCCACTGTATGGATATGTGGCAATAATTCATTCTGTTATTAATGGACATTAGGCTGCTGCTGCTTTTTCATTATGTAGAAATAAGCATTTTAGTATTTGTTTCTTTTGTCACATAAGCAATATCTCTAGAGCTACAGTTTTGAAATTTGGGGTATAAACCCTGTGAGTATGCAAATAATTTCCATGCAGTATGCAGGTATGCTCTTAGGGAACTTCACAGACTTTCACCTTCCATGTATATTTTCCACAGCTGTTCTGCCTAAGGATGAACTTAAGAAGGTGAGGTTCTCCTTTTCTACCTTCCTTTTGTGCTGGAGAGTAATTCCAGCATGTCATAATTTCAAGAGTTTCATCAAAAGGCTGATGAGACTTGGGAATGGCTGAAGGCATTTCCCCAAACCTGAATAGGAAACTGTGGCTGCTAGATAACTGAAAGGCATCTTAATCTACATGTTATTGCCTCCTTAGTGGCCAAACACCTGAACCACCGTAGGGCTAATTCCCCCATTCTGACAATGGACTCTACCAAACCCTGACCCTTTGAAGTGTATATCTCTGCTTTGCCTCAGGACAAGTTGTGTTAATAAAAAGCATGGGGTCCTGGGGACGGGGAGAACCTAAGGCCTTAGACTTAAGATCTTGGATCTTAGCTCCTTTAGCTAAGCTCCTCTGATCCCCAATGCCTTTCAAAATTATATCTCGTCTCTGGACTCTTTATTAGTCTCTGGATTCCTATGTCATCTACACACAGCCCCTTCTCCAGATTCCTGAAGCCTTCTTGATGATGAGACAAGAACCCTGGCACTCTTGCAGTTACCCTATTCCCATGTTATAAAGGCCCACATACCTTTCACCCACTTCTGACTGTACTATAATGCATCATATTAAGGTGTCCTAACCTCAGGAGCCCCCAAGAGACAATTTGAAATATTGGTGTCAGTGCCAAGAAAGTGAATAACTTTATTTGCATCAACCAAATAACCAAAATTAATTTTTGATCAGTTTGACTTTTTATTTTTTGGTCTTATAAGCTCAGGAGTTCAAAAATTAATGCCATCATTATAACAAAACTCTCTTCTCGTCTACTTATGTGAAAAGGATTTTTTTAACATCTGTGTTTATAGAAGTGAAAAACAGGAATAGAAAAAAACCCAACCAAGATGGCGGCATAGGTAAACACCTGAAATTGGCTACCTTGCACAACCATTTCAAAATCACAACGAAAAGAAAAAACAGACACCACCCAGCACCACAGGAAGGCTGGCTGAGTGGAAATTCTACAACTAGAAAGAGAAAAACATTCAAACTTAGAGGAGGTGCAGAAGTAAAGTGCAGAGGTATGGAGGCGCACGCAGAAAGGGCTCGGACTGGCAACTGAGGATGTGGTTGTCTTTTTCAATCCGGAGGGAGTCACAAGCTCCCGGTGGCTCTGAACTGCAGTTCTGGGCGAGGTTTCTGGGGATCCAGAATCATATGGGGAGAAACTCGACTATTTGGTAATGGGAGGAACTCCAGAGCGGCTTTCTCTCAGCGGTGCTTGCAGTGATTACCGTGGGACACTGAGACCCAGTGCCTCTTAGGGCAGGCTGAGAATCAGCCATAGCTGTTTGCTCCGCCCTGTTGATTCCCCAAGACCCTGCCCCATCCATGCTGCACGCAGAGGCTTTTGCATATAAAAGGCTGGGTAGCCCTGACCAGTTTGGCTCAGTGGAGCATCGGCCTGCGAACTGAAGGGTCCTGGGTTTGATTCCGGTCAAGGGCATGTACCTTGGTTGCGGGCACATCCCCAGGAGGGAGTGTGCAGGAGGCAGCTGATCCGTTTCTCTCTCATGGATGTTTCTAGTTCTGTCTCCCTCTACCTTTCTCTCTGTAAAAAAACAATAAAATATATTTAAAAAAATAATAAAAGGCTGGGTAGCCTCAGGCAGAGGCTAAATTAGCACCTCCTTAGAGATCCAAGAGCCAGTGTACCCAGTGGTCAGAGTGGGACTATCCAGATTACAACTCCTCAGATCCATAAGGGACACACTCAGGGTGCAACTCAGTGAGCACCAAAGCCCCACTGAAGCAAATCTTACCCTATAAGGGTGTTTCTGGCACAGAAGTTCTCCCACCGTAGACACAGCTGATTCTCACAGCCAAGTGGCCTGGAGGTCAATTCCTCCCAGTGATACCAACAGCAATCAGGGGTTAACTACAAGACTGTGCACACAGCCCACAAAGGGGTGCACGAAGAGTGTCCACCTCAGGTAACTAGGGAAGCTGAGCCACTGGGCCCTATAGGACACCTAGCACAGAAAGTCACTCTATCAACACAGGGAAGCAGCCAAAATGCGGACACAAAGAAACAGGTCACAAATGACAAAAATGGAGGAAAGCAAACTACTTGATATAGAGTTCAAAACCACAGTTATAAGGTTTTTCAAGAATTTTCTAGAAACCGCCAATAAATTTAGTGAGACCCTCGAGGATATGAAAAAGGACCAGCTAGAAATTAAGCATACACTGACTGAAATAAAGAATAATATACAGAGATCCAACAGCAGGCTAGAGGATTGCAAGAATCAAGTCAAAGATCTGAAATATGAAGAAGCAAAAAACACCCAACCAGAAAAGCAAAAAGCAAAAAAGAATTCAAAAATATGAAGATAGTGTAAGGAGCCTTTGGGACAACTTCAAGCATACCAACATCAGAATTATAGGGGTGCCAGAAGAAGAGAGAAAGCAAAGTATTGAAAGCCTATTTGAAGAAATAATGACAGAAAACTTCCCATACCTGGTGAAAAAAATAGACTTACAAGTCCAGGAAGCGCAGAGAAGAAACTCAAACAAAAGGAATCCAAAGAGGACCACACCAACACACATCATAATTAAAATGCCAAGGGCAAAAGACAAAGAGAGAATCTTAAAAGCAGCAAGAGAAAAGCAGTCAGTTACCTACAAGGGGACACCCATATGACTGTCAGCTGATTTCTCAACAGAAACTATGTAGGCCAGAAAGGAATGGCAAGAAATATTCAAAGTGATGAATAGCAAGAACTTACAACCAAGATTACTTTATCCACCAAAACTATCATTCAGAATTGAAAGTCAGATAAAGAGCTTCACAGATAAGAAAAAGCTAAAGGAGATCATCACCACCAAACTAGTATTATATGAAATGCTGAAAGGTATTCTCTAAGAAGAGGAAGAAGAAGAAAAAGTAAAGATAAAAATTATGAACAATGAATGCATATCTATCAACAAGTGAACCTAAAAATCAAGTGAATAAAAAATCTGATGAACAAAATAAACTGGTGAATAGAATAGAATCAGGGGCATAAAAAGGGAGTGAACTGACAATTCTCAGGGGGAAAGGGGTGTTGGGGGTGCGGGAAGAGACTGGACAAAAATCGTACACCTATGGATGAGGACAGTTGGGGGGGGGTAAGGGCAGAGTTTGGGGTGGGAATCGGGAGGAGGGAAGCTATGGGGGGAAGAAAGAGGAACAACTGTAATAATCTGAACAATAAAGATTAAAAAGAAAAAGAAAAAGAAAAACAGGAATAGAATTTGTACTTGGCCTGACTCATTTCACCAGGAGCCGGCAACCAGCAACTAGTGGCCTGGGTGTGCAGTGGGAATCTGGTGCTGGAGATGTGGAGGCCTTCAAAGCCAGTGAGTAGGCCAGGCAGTGGCAAGCATGTGGTCTATGCAGCAGCTTGTTTGTGTCAAAAAGGCTGAAAATTAGGCTGAGGCTGCAAGGTCACAGAGGGACAGTGTCTGGGCCCATCGCTGGGTCAAATCTTCACACCCAGGTTGCCTAACCTGGGGAACTCCAGGAGAGCCACTTCCTTCTACCGTGCCCTGCATGGCTTTTACTGAGAAAACTTAACATTGTGCTGTCTTTAAAGGTGTACTACTTAAAGGAGCTCCATTATTGGAGAGCATATATTGAAGTGTGCATTCAGAGGTGAGGCAATGAATTGGTAACTGACAAAATATGAGTTTAGAAGGAAAACGAATGATGTAAAATTTCTAAATCATCAAGTTTATTGTATTTTTAAAATGAATGATGGTTGGAGGTACTGAATTACTATGATCCAGAGTTAGAAACATTGATGAGAGAGAAACATCAATCAGCTGCCTCCTGCACACCTCCTACTGGGGATGTGCCCACAACCAAGGTACATGCCCTTGACCGGAATTGAACCTGGGACCCTTCAGTCTGCAGGCCAACGCTCTATCCACTGAGCCAAACCAGGTAGGGCTCATTGTTTAATTTTTTAATATTTTATTTAAAGTTTCTTCTAAAAAATTGATTTTAGAGAGGGAGTAACGAAGAAGGAGGGTAGTAGAGAGGGAGGGAGGAAAGGAGAGAGAGAGGAAGGAAGGGAGGGAGGTTGAGAGAGAGAGAGAGAGAGAGAGAGAGAGAGAGAGAGAGACATTGCCGACGTGAGACACATCAGTTTCCTCCCCCCATTAGCACCCTGACCTGGACTGGATCTGCAACCTAGGTATGTGCCCTGGCCAGAATCGAACCTGAGACCCTCTGGTGCATGGGACAATGCTCCAATCAACTGAGCCACATTGGCCAAGGCTAATTTTTTAATCTTTTAGAAAGGATGATTCAAGTGTCCTGAAAATTTATTCACAATATACCTTCCAAATTCTTTCCAAAACCAGGAAGCCAAGTTAGGAGGTTGAACCAGAGTGATGCCCCTCCAGGCTTCCTGAATTCTGGGTGGCTGGGAGACCTGATTGGTTAGAGATGCTTTCAACCTCTTTTTGGAGAGCAGTTGGTATACCCCTGCCAGATGGAAAGTGCTCTACTCCACCATGGAGAAGTGGGGGGGGGTCTATGAAGCTGTGAGAGAAGTATGTTCCAGGTATCCTAGGAGAAGATAGGAAAGCCCAGGTGTGTGAAGCCCTAGATGTGTGAGGGAATTGGGAGATGGAGGTGAGGAGGGGGCTTTACAGACCTCTAGTTGACTTACAAGTTACATACTTAAAAGTTACATACTTGTCTACTGGTAGCTGATGTCTACTCTCTTTGGTGGCTGAACTAGTGGCATGGTAAAGTGTAGGAGACTGTAAGTGAGAGCATTGTTATTTTAAAATACTTATAATGAGAAAATATCACTTGAATTTGAAATTCATAAATCTCAACATCACATTTACTATTACATTAGAATAGTTAAATTTCTTTATTGTTGTTGTTTATCCTCAAAGGATATTTTTCCAATGATTTTTTTTAGAGAGAGTGGAAGAGAGAGGGAAGACAGAGAGAAACATCAATGTGAGAGAAACACATCAATTGGTTGCCTCCTGCAACTAAGGCATGTGCCCTTGACCAGAACTGAACCTGGACTGTTTGGTCTGCAGGCCAATGCTTTATCCACTGAGCTAAACTGGCTAGGGAAGAACAGTTAAAATTTTTAAGTTTAATTCAGCCTCATAAGTTTTGAATGCTTGTGGAAAGAAAAAGGTTTAAAATCACTTATTTGTGTGGGGTTTCTCATTGGTGGCAATATTAAAATTTTTAAGAGGTTATCAGTTAAAACATGACAAGACTTTATTTGAAAGTTCTAAACAAATTCATGATTCCCAAATCTTCATTTTATTCTTCTCATCAATTGTAGAATAAAGAAAATGATCCCTGGCTAGTATGGCTCAGTTGGTTGGAGTGCTATCCCGGTATACCAAAAGGTCAGTTTGATTCCTGGTCACGGCACATACCCCGGTTGCGGGATTGATCCCCAATCAGGGTGTCTATGGAAGCACCCAATCTCTCCCTTCCTCTCTCTCTAAAAGAAATAAAAACCAACAAAAAAGCCGTATCCTCAAGTGAGGATTAAAAAAAGGATTATTTTTTGCTCCAATTCCTTCCAGTTTATACCAGTTTGCTGTACAATATTTTCTAATTATGTCAGGACATGGAAAGGTTGAGAAACCTTGATATAGGCAATGTGGGGGAGTTACTGGGTTTTCTTAGCTATCTGTGTATTAACTCCATTAGAACCATTTTATGTACTGCCTTGGAGAGATCCAACCTAATTCATGCTATAGGCCCCAAGCAATTTAGGTTTTTAAACCATGTGTTCAACCACAAGCACACTTCCTTTCCAAGCCCAGCTCCACTGAATTCTTAACTTTCTTAATTCCCAGGGTGGTGAAAGAAGTGTGAATATAATTTTCAATATGTAAATTTCATAGTAAGCTGTGTTTTGAGAGTATTTTATTGATTTTTTACAGAGAGGAAGGGAGAGGGATAAGAGAGTTAGAAACATCGATCAGAGAGACACATTGATCAGCTGCCTCCTGCACACCTCCCACGGGGGATGTGCCCACAACCAAGGTACATGCCCTTGACTGGAATCAAACCTGGGGCCCTTCAGTCCACAGGCCGACGCTCTATCCACCGAGCCAAACTGGTTAGGGCTGAGAGTATTTTATTTAATACACTAGAGGCCCAGTGCAGAAGAATTTGTGCACTTGCGGGGGGGGGGGGGGGTCCCTCAGCCTGGCCTGTGCCCTCTCACAGTCTGGGACCCCTCGGGGGATGTCCTGCTGGCATGCCTGGCCAGCCTGGGTGAGGGGTTGATGGCTGTTTGCAGGTTGGCCAAACCCCCCAGTGGAGACCCTCACCCCATGGGGGTGTGGCCAGCCTGGGTGAGGGGCTGAGGGCCGTTTTCAGGCTGCTCACAGCCCCTTCAGGGTTCGGGTCCCTACTGGGTGCCTGGCTGGAAACAGGTATCTGGGATTTATTTAACTTCTATAATTGAAACTTTGTTGCCTTGGTCCTCTGCTCAAAGCCTGGGTTGACCCTGGCAACCCAAGGTCCCAGTCAGGCAGGTATCTAGGGTTTATGTTCTATAATTGAAACTTTGTAGCCTTGAGTAGAGCTCAGGGCCCACAGGGCCCTGGCTTCTTCCATTGCCCAGGGCAACTCCAGCTCTGTGGCTGCCGCCATCTTAATTTGGATATTTGCTCCTGATTGGTTGGTGGGCGTGGCTTGTGGGTGTAATGGAGTGAGGGTTAATTTGCATATCACTCTTTTATTAGATTAGATTTGTTCAAAGATGTCTATAAGCTGTTGGCTAACAAGAGTTGAAACTTTGGATGAAGAATCAGAATTTTAGATAACCAAGTCCAATCCCTCATTTCACAGATAAGGAAACTAAAGCTCAAGAAGAGTCTGGGCTCATGTGGCATTAGAGTCAGATGTCAAGCCTCCTAGTTCTGTGCC
This sequence comes from Murina feae, assembly GCA_004026665.1. Lineage (NCBI taxonomy): Eukaryota > Metazoa > Chordata > Mammalia > Chiroptera > Vespertilionidae > Murina > Murina feae. The sequence continues at coordinate 19,149 of PVJC01018380.1, read as the reverse complement.
TCACTGTACCAACCTACACTTGTGTATTACTCATATATAAATGGGTTTCCCTTTTTTATACATTTTTGAGTACTATTTGATTCTTTAAATACATAAACATGGTGATTTATTCAGTGAAGTCAGATGTGTCTAACAAGGATGCAGAAGGTATGATGACAGTTCCAAAGTGAGGCAGTGCCTAGAAGAAACTGTATCTGGAATGATTAAGGATAGAAGGAAAAGAGCCATTTTCTTCATAAATGACAGCTGTTTGCTTCAACATCCAAGAATGAAGACTGAAAAGCCAAACTAAAGCAATATAGGGGTTTATAAACTATACTTAATACTGCCATATTGAAGTTAAGTTGCTTTTTTGTGTGCTAACTAGTCTACTGTCTGCTTTTAAGCTTATATATAGCCAAGGTGAGGTAAAATATTAAATTCTTCCCAACTATTCAGATTATGATTTATAATATATTCTCAAATTTGAGCTTCACTGCTCAGATTATAATAGGAGCTAACATATAATTATACACAATATAAGGAGTATTGCAGTTTATTTAATACTAAAAGTTTTCATGCTTCATAAACAATAAACTATATATCAAGGACCACTTTTTAATGCTTTATTCATTGATTAAAAGAATATACATTTAACATAAACCATATAACATCAGTCATCAGGTCAAACATTCAGCTGGTTTCCTTACAGTTTCTGTCAGGAGTTATTTTATCTGATCACATTTATAAGATAAAATCTCACCACATCTGGCATTTACACACACTGTGCCAGTGGATTCACACTACTGATGTACATATAAAATCTGCATGGTATGTGCCCACTGGAGACAAAACAGTGCACACCTGTCAAAAGGTCATTTTAATATAAGATGGTAAAACCATTTGTAAAACACATATAAACTTTTTCCATAAATAGAATCATATCTGGACATCTGTTGCATAAATTGTGTTTCCAAAGCTTACAATAGAGCAGCCAGGTCTCAGCACTGCTGGGCACCCATGTTGGCTACTTTATTATTGCAGACTGTCCTTTAACATTAAATGCACAACATTCGTACCACTTAAAACTGGGGTCAGGTGGAAGTCTCACAGAGACCACGTCTGTACCGCGGTTGCCCTGAAACAGTTAAATCGGCTTTTAAAGCCTCTCAGATATAACAAGGTTTTAAAACATACTTCATGGAATGTTCTTCATGTATTATAGCAGCTCATACCTGTGATAGAACAAGTTTTCAGTTTTTCCTCTCTTCCTTTACATTCACTATTCACAGTGAAACAGGTGCATTTTTTTTTTCGTTTTTTTTTTGTGTTTTGTTTTTCAGAGTTCTGAGGTTGCTGACTGAGCCACAGCACAGCTGTGTACCACAGGTCGAAATTCGACCTTAAATATTACAATCTAGCAGAATCTGGCTGGCCAGAGTGGGCCGGCCCCTGCCAGCATGTGGGCACTTCTTCAGTTAAGTCTATTCTTTGGCAGCTGACACGCGCGCTGACAGAGAAAAATCCAGTGACTTGTTGCTAGGGATTTCACGACTAATGTTCGTTTGCAAGCATGTGTGTTTACAATTCTGTTTTTTGATTTTCTTTTAGGAGGTTTTACCCTGGAATATAGTTTCTTTCTTCCTCCACTACTTGAAATCTGGGCTTAAAAGCTAACTTGAATGTGTAATATAATTGATAAATAAAATCATGTCAGATATAGTTTCTAAAAATCCAACAATTTGAGTATTTGTTTATGTAAATGCATTTTTAAAAAAGGGTTAAGCAAGATTTTAACCTAGTACTATACAAAATTCAGAATGGTAATTGGTGATAATCAGTTTTATGTATGTAATGGAAGTTAAAATCTTGGCTTTTCTGTTAAAGATAACTCATTTGGGACATTATCCTCCCTTCCATTTCAAATAAAAATTAATGAAATGCTATTAGAATGCGTGAATGCAGTATATTGCATACAAATCCACCAGGCTATGGGTATATATCTATATATGTATAAAAATATTTTGGCTCCTGAGTTCAGCTCTGACACACAAAGAATAAAATAATCAAAAAGAGAGAGTAACTCAGTGAAAAATAAAGTTAGCCAGCAACCTCAGACAACCTTCGGTTGTGTATCTTTAAGGTTTGGTAACAAGTCTATTAACCGTGAAAGCCCTATACATTGTCACTTTGAACTTCTAATCCAATACCCGACTACGTTCTTTGATCAAGAAGTAGAATATACATATATAATTCTATGAAGCTAATACTGATTAAACACAGCACAAAGGGATTAATTCACACTACTGAAAAAAACATAATAGGACCCTACTTGCATATGTAACCACAGGAATTGTACATTTTAAAAAAAGCTAAATGTCTTCGCTAAAGCTTTGCATCTCTCTGTAAAAATGACGATTTGGTTCAGTGAAGACACTGAGTGATTCGATGTCCATGACTGCGTGCCAAGGTTGACCCAGGCCCAGGGATACCTGCTCAATAAGGTTATGCACTGGATCCACATCCTGGTCGGCCAGTTCACCTTGGTCAAAATCAATGCTTTCTTCAGTGACTTCAAGTACTTTTAGATTAGAGCCACGAAGACGAGCAATGGCAATGAGGTTGTGTGCCCACACTGTGTAACCTTAAAAAAAAGCAAAACACACTATAATTTCCTTGCATTTTATTTTGTCTATATGATAAGTTAATCTTTTCCACAAATTAGTATCACAATGACTACTTTGGTCCTTTTCCTTTAAAAATACACTGAGATTTGAGAAGGAAGTATGATTGTTTAGCAAGTAAAAAAAAAAAAAAGACTAAGTTTAATATTGTCTCCAAGAATTTACTATGGGTGCTGAAATGGAAGGTTCTGTAATCCTATTCTGATACCACATTTAGTAAAATCATAGATGTTTAAAATATAATTTTATAACTGGATGATGTAGCATAAAGAAACATTTTTTCACTTCATATATATGTGTACACTAATAATACATAATTAAACTGGTGTTTTTCATTAGTGAAAATCATTCATAGTCCAAAGTTATGAAGTGACACTTTAAACTTTAAAGATAAATTGTTAATTGTCAGTAGCAAATATGTGAAGTGCAAAACAGTCATGGGAATGATATATACTAACTTCAGAATAATAATTACCTTCGGGAAGGAATAAAATGGGAGGCTTTAGCTATATCTAACATCTTATTTACTAAAAGAAGAAAAAAAGCTTTAAAAAGACTAGGTTAAAATAACTTTGAATAACCTAACATTTCTTTATCCCATACAAAATCCTCATTTTATTTATTACCTTCAACATTGGTCTATTCTTTGCTACTATCTCTCCTGGCTGACCAAATTACAAAATAAAACTTGAAAAGCAAGACACGAATGTGGCTAAAAAGAAAAGAAACAGAGGTAATAAAGGGAGTATAAGATACTTTCAAAGAGACTTCTAATTTGTACCCTGTACATGTCTTATAAGTATCAAAAAGTAAAACGTTTTTCTAATTTATCAGAAGGAAACTCTCTCTCCAAATAAGAACAGTTCACATTAAGATGAAAGGCCCCAGTATAAGATAAGAATATGCCCAATCAATGGAACCACCAAATAAAAAGAGGTCATATAAATTAATATGGTAATATTAGAAGATGGGGCAATGGGAATGAAAAAAGAATCATACTCTCTCTTCCTTCCATGTTATCTTTTTAAGAGAGCTATGGTTAGAGGAAATATTTTGACTATCAGTAAATATGTATGTTTTCTTAGATAAATTGATTTCAAATACTATTTTTGTGAAATGCAATCAATCGCATGATGGAAGAAAAAATAACGGGGAACTTGGATAAGAATCCTTAGGGTAGAGATGTGGTGACTTCCTACTTGTGATATAACTTATAAACTTTAAAGTATTAAAATCTGCATATCAATTTGTTATAAGATTTCTTAACACTAAATGCCAATGCTATCTTTTATAGCATAAAACATTTCAGATGTAATATTGATATCAAATTAATAGAAAATCACCTACCATGAATTGCCAGAAGAGAAAGCTTTGTGCACCTCCACGCTAATAACACCAATGGATCTTCGTTTCGGTTATCACTAAGATCTGGAAAACCAGACGTGTCAATCACATCATTCATTAATATGAAATGAGTGAGGAACTTGTCATACTGCCTAGATATAAGATCAACAATAGCTCCTGAAACACAAGTGATGTAGCTGTCAAAATGAATCCTCTCTAGTGGTATACTGGGTTTCAGAATCTTTAACATATCTTCACTCTTAATATCAAAAGCCATGATATAGACCCGGAGGCTGGGGCTCCTTCGTGACAAGGCTTTCCAATGCTCATCATTTGGCATGTTGTCCAGAGACTTGTGCATCACAGAAACATTGTGGACCAGGAGTGACAGTCGCTGCAAAGGCACATGGTTGCTATCGCTTAAGACTCTTGCCATCTCAGCTGTAAAGTCGCAGAAATCCAGGGCAAGTGAGCGCAGATTCACAAATCGCTCTAGTTCCACTGTAGTGATAAGGATGCTGTTACCAGGAATATTGTTGTCCAGTAAACTTAGGTGCTCCATGGTGTTGGCAATAGAGTTTGAGAGAGATGACAGTGATGTTGGAGTTATTATTTCCAGCATAAACCCACAGGACAGCCATTTCAGTTGCCTACTATTACTCAGTATTTCTTCAAACAGCTGCTGAATTCTATAAGAAAAACACATGCCACAAAGATCCTGTTAACATTTGCCTCGAATCTTTTAAGATTTTTTTTTTTTAAAAAAAACAGGCAATGAAGTGGCATGCAATTTTGAGATCCATTTTCTCTCAGTTAATTTCTATCCAACTCACAAGTATTATCATAAATGCCATTAAAATTCACATTAAAATATAAGGAATAAGATGTATTAAACATATAGATATATTAAACATATAGAAATATGTTCAAGGAAAGCAGCATTTTATTCCAGTATAGCAGGAAAGACTGGTGACATACAATTTGTGTTATAGCAAAAGCAAGCAGAGAAATAAGTTTCACAAAGCAATAATTACCCAGAAAATTCCTTGATTTGTCTTAAACTTATGCCACGAAATGGCATATAATGGTTACTGTATTTCATTGTTAAGACATTTCCAGGACATATGTGCTTTTTAGAAAAATAATCATTACTCTTCTGATTGTATCGTACCTTACAATTTCTCAAAAAAAACTAAAATTATTATTAAATAAGCCCCTTTCTACCAACTATATAACTTACTGCTTGATTTTTTTGCCATCAGGGTCCACCTTGCTGAGGTATGTATTTGACAAATTTCCTTGCTGTTGTAGAACGCTTATGTCTCCAAAAAGGCTAAACTTCTGGAGGTTCCTATAAGGAAAATAATTTAAAATAATTGTCTAAATGATTTATATAAAAATGTATATATTAAAAATACTCAGAAGGGAATTCTAGGAAAGTTTCTAACTTATTACTCAGTATCCAATTAAGAACTTTCAGTTTGTTTTGTACACACAATGAAAAGCAATGTGATACAGGAGAAACAGCATAGCTCTCAAAATGAGTACTGGGGTATAACATCAGTTCAGGAACTTAATATTTTAATAACCATGGAAAAGTCTCTTAATTTCCCTGAGACTCATTTATCAGTAATAATAATACTTTCCTTAAAGGTTTAAGGATAGGTGAATAAATATAAAATATGAAAGAACTGTATAAGCTCTAAGTTTTATATAGATGTTAATTATAAAAATTTCCCAAACCAGTTAACTTAATCCGTGTCTCAAATTCTCAGGGATGGGGCACTGCCCTGAAGCTATCTTCTCAGAATATTATTTGATTAAAATCTAGAGAATGTCCCCCCAATTTTATGATCTGAAGTATAGCTGATGATCAAAAGAGATAAAAACTATTTTAAAATCTTTCAGTTTTAGATAATTTTAGCTAAAAAGCATATGTGTTTCTAGTAGTAAGATTCTAAATAAAGTAGGAAAAAACTAATAACTGGATACAGATAAAAAAGCTTGAATGCCAACAATAAGCAACTAAAGATTCCACTTACAACACAAAACATAGGGACTTGTATGCATGCATATTAGCATAACCAATGGACACAGACACTGGGGCGGTGGGGGACTGCCTGGGTGGGAATGGCTGGGGGGAGAAGGGGAGTGTCAATAAGATAAAAAAACTTCAGATAACTTTTAAAAAGAAATGTATAACCCACAAGAGTGATAAAAGATTTATGAAAAAAAAGATTTAATTAAATAAAAAATAACATTTGATAGTATGCCCCATTTTCCCAAATTAAATAACCTTCGTTTGATTAAAAAGCCTGATGATTCTATAATTTAGGTTGAAAAATAATCATGAATTTATTCATCAAACCAATGAATACTGAGGGCCTATTAGTGCCTGGCACTGTGCATTCTATTGGAGACAAGACAGTGACCCAGTAGTGTGAAGGACAAGCATAAGGTGTCACATATCTGGGTATATCTGATATTGTGTAAATCAGAGAAGGCTTCTCTAAATAAACTGATTAAAAGGGATCTTAGGGATACTTGGTAGTTAACCAAGAGAAGGGCAAGGAAAGGTGTTACAGATTGTTGCTTCTACGATGTTGCTCATTAATTTTTTTACTGCAAGCTGTGTGCCGTTGCAAAGCTTTGGCTGGTTGGTATTTCCCAACATGATAATTGGCATGCCAATTTGCAATTGCAGTACGTGTGGTGGCTTCCCTGGCAGATCGAGTGAATTAAAAAATGCTGTTGGATAATTAACCGCTTCATCTGCTTCCACAACAGTGTCAATGGACTTGTATGTGACTGCCTCCCTTTGAATGTTAGACTGAATAATATTGTTAAGTTCGCAGACGTCTTTGTTCTTGGCTGTAAGAATAGCTTGTTCACTTAGCCAATCGTGATTCTTATAATTGATTTGAATATTGAGAAATACTTTTTCAACCACTTCTTCTTTTGACGTACTAAATTGCATGGATTGTAAATCAGAAACATTGAAATGGAATCATAAAATATTTAATATAGCATGTGTTGCTTCTACGTCCAACAGATGGCGCTATTTTTCAAAAAAAGCTTGTTTTTACTTGTCACAGGTGTGATATCTATAATAGGTATATAAAAACACTCGTGTTGCCCTAGCTGGTTTGGCTCAGTGGATAGAGCGTCAGCCTGTGGATTGAGAGGTCCTAGGTTCTATTCCGGTCAAGGGCATGTACCTTGGTTGCGGGCACATCCCCAGTGGGAGGTGTGCAGGAGGCAGCTGATCGATGTTTCTCTTTCATCGATGTTTCTAACTCTTTATCCCTCTCCCTTTCTCTCTGTAAAAAAAAATCAATGAAATATATATTTTTTAAAAAACACGTATTCAAATGCAACGTTGTGTCAAAATTTCAAAGCAATCGGTGAGGAACTTTTGGAGATTTAAGATTTTGAACAAATGAACATTTACATTTTTATTTTTATATATTGCTATTTGTCCTTTCTCTATAATAGAAGTGTCAGAGATGAAAGAAAATTAGTAAAATATATACTAAAAGAAAATTAGTAAAATATATAATAAAATCTCCCTCCTGTCAGAGTCTGGAGTGCACCTTAGGACCCAGAGTCAAGTCCCTACCCACCTGTGCTCACGCCTGGAAATCATGTGAGACCCAGCCCTGGCCAGCCCCACCCATCAAGCCCTGCAGGGCAGGGGGGGCGCAGCCTCAGGTCCCCCGGCCTGGCACCTGGTCCCCTGTCAAGCCCCACTGGGTGGGGGCCACGGCTTCAGGTCCCCTAGCCTGGCCTCAGGTCTCCCAGACCCGGCGCGAGGGCGCAAGGGTGTGATGACCATTTGCATACTAACTCTTTATTATATAGGATACTCCATAATACTACCCATCAATAAAAAAGCATATGTGGATTGGAATGGGAAAAGTAAAATGGTCTTTATTTGCCAATTATTTGATCATTTATACAAAATATTCTAAGGAATCTTTAAAAAAGCCGCTAGAACTAGTTAGTTTATTAATTAGTAAGGTCACAGGATACAAGATCAATATATAAAAATAAATTGTCTTCTATACACCAGCAATGAACATTTGGGAAAACTGAAATCTAAAAAACAGTATTATTGCCTGGCCAGTGTGACTTTTGGTTGAATGTTAACCTATAAACCAGGAGATCAAGGTTTGATTCCAGGTTAGGACACATGCCTGGGTTGCAGGCTTGGTCCCCAGTGCAGGAGGCATGCAGGAGGCATGCAGGAGGCATGCAGGAGGCAGCCAGTCAATGATTCTCTATTACTGATGTTTCTATCTCTCCCTCTCCCTTTATCACTGCAATCAACACAAATGTATTTAAAGAAACAAAAATAGTACTATTTAAAATAGCATTAAAAATATAAAATAGTAATAAATCTGGTAACAGCACACTAAAAACTATACAATATTGCTCGGAGAAATCAAAGACCTAAATAAATGGAGAAATATACTACATTTGTTCATCTAAAGACTACCAACATGTTGGAGTATTGTTAACATGGTGGTTTTTCCCAAATTACTAATAGATTCAATGCAATCCCGATCAAAATTCGGCAGGCTATTTCTAAAATTTGTAAGAAAAAGCGGGAGGGGGGGGCGAGGGGGGAGGGGGAAGAACAGAGAAAAAGAAAAAAAAAAAAGAGTTAGAATAGCCAAAACAATTTAGAAATAGATTATAGACAGGGTGATATTGGCTTAAGTAAAGATTCAGGGATCAATGGAACAGAACAGAGACTACATCCATGCATATATGGTCATTGTATCCACATAATGTTTATTTTTGTATAAAACAATGATACATAAAATGAAAATCAGCAACTGTGACAAATCTGGAAAGTCAATTCAATGTAAAAAAGGATAGTCTTTAAAAAATGGTGCTAGGACAACTGGATTCTTAGCTCACACAATCTACCTGAAATTGATCATTCACCTAAACTATAATACATACTGATTAAGAAAATACAGGAGAAAAATATTTTGACTTTGGATTAGGCAAGTATTTTTTAGATAGGACACAAAAGCACAAATTAAAAATAATTGATAAACTGGTTTTCATCAAAATTAACACCTATACTTTTGAAAAGATAAGAAAAGGAAAAGACACGCTGGCTTGGCTCAGTGGAAAGAACATTGGCCTGCGGACTGAAGGATCACGGGTTCCATTCTGTGTAGGGGGCAGCTAATCAATGTGTCTCTTGATGTTTTTCTTTTTCTGTCTCTCCCCTCTCTTCCACTCTCTCGAAAAATTAATGGGAAAATATCCTTTGGTGAGTATAGCAACAACAAAAGAAAGTAAGACAAGCAAAAGACTAGAGAAAATATACACATTTAGGACATAAATTTAGTTTCAAAAACTGTATTGAAAATACACTGTGAACTCTTACAACTTAATAAGACAAAACAACTACTAAAAAATATGGGTAAAAGATTTGAATAGACACTGTACCAAGGAAGATATACCAAAGGCAAATTATACATGAAAAACTGTTTAGCCCTCATTATTAGGGAAATGAAAATGAAAACCTCAATGCGATACTACTCACACATACTAGAATGTCTAAAATTTAAGTCTGATAATACTATGTGTTAGAAAGTATGTAGAGTAATTAGAACTCTTATACATGTTGCTGGGAATAATATTTAGTACAGACATTTTGAAACCAGTATGTAGTCTTTTCAGACTACCTTCTTTCATTTAGTAACTAGAGGCCCGGTGCACAAAAATTTGTGCACTCGGGTGGGAGGTCCCTCAGCCTGGCCCGGCCTGTGCCCTCCCTGGGGGATCAGGCCTAAGCTGGCAGTCAGACATCCCTCTGGCAGCCTGGGAGCCCTTGGGGGATGTTCACTTGCCAATGGGGAGCAGGCCTAAGCTGCAGTCAGACATCCTTAGTGCTGCTGAGGAGGCGGGAGAGGCTCCCGCCACCACCACTGTGCTAGCAGCTGTCAGCCTGGCTTGTGGCTGAGCAGAGCTCCCCCTGTTGGAGTGCACTGACCACCCAGGGGCAGCTCCTGCATTGAGCATCTGCCCTCTGGCGGTCAGTGTGTGTCATAGTGACCAGTGATTCCCAGTTGTTCTGTAGTTAGGGTCAATTTGCATATTACCCTTTTATTATATAGGATATGCATTTAAGTTTCCTCCATGGCTTTTCATGGCCTGATAGATCATTTTTAAAAAACACTGAATAACATTCCATTGTCTGGCTATTTACCCATTCACCTACTGAAAAACATCTTGGTTGTTCCCAATTTTCTCAGTTAAGAATAAAGCTGCTGTAAACATTTGCAGGGTTCTGTGTGGACAAAAAAATTTTCAACTCTTTTGGATAAATATGAAGCACAATTTTTGGATCATATGGAGGTTTAGTTTTGTAAGAAACTGACAAACTATCTTACAAAATTACTATCATTTTGCATTCACACCAGCAATGAATGAGAGTTCCTGTTGTTCCATATCTTTTCCAGTATTTTGGCCATTCTACTAGATGTGTAGTGATGTCTGTTGTTTTAATTTGCATTTCCCTGTGACATAACTTGTGGAGCATCTTTTCAAATGCATGTTTGCACCTATATATCTACTTTGATGAAGATATACAGATGTCTGTTAAGGTCTTTGACCTACTTTTTAACAGGGTTGTTTGCTTTCTCATTGTTGAATTTTAGACTTTTTGTATATTTTGGTTAACAGTCCTTTAATCATATATGTCTTTTGCAAATATTTTCTCCCAGTCTGTGGCTTCTCTTTTTATTTTTTGACAGTGTCCTTCACAGAGCTGAAAATTTTAATATTAATAAAGTCCAGCTTATCAATTCTTCCTCTCAAGGACTGTGCCTTTGGTGGTGTGTATCTAAAAAGTCGTTGTCAATTCCCAGATCATCTGGATTTTCTCCTATGTTATCTTCTAGGAGTTTTATAGCTTTGTGTTTTACATTTAGGTTTGTGATCCAGTTTGAGCTAATTTTTGAAGGGTATAAGGTCAGTGTCTAGATTAATTTTTATCCCACGTGGATGCCCTGCTGTCCCAACAGTTTATTGAAGTCTATCATGTCTTCATTGAATTGCCTTTGTTCCTTTGTCAAGTATCAGTTGATTATACTTATGTGGGTCTATTTCTGGGCTCTCTTAAAATCAGTGATCACATATACACATAGCCTTTAACATTTTTCTTTTAAAATATATTTCACTGATTTTTTTCAGAAAAAAAGGGAGAGGGATAGAGAGTTAGAAACATCGATGAGAGAGAAACATCGATTGGCTGCCAAGGTATGTACCCTTGACGGGAATCGAACCTGGGACCATTCAGTCTGTAGGCCCACACTCTATCAACTGAGCCAAACTGGTTAGGGCAACTTTAACATTTTTTATTTACTGTTTACATGCACGACCCATTTCTGTCAGTAACACCTTTCTTTAAAGCATAAATTGGGGGAAGTATGAGAGATATACTTCCCAATTGAGATTTACTAGTACTGTCTTATAGAGACCACAGAAATGAAACACTAAATGGTTTAAAATGGGAAGAGGGGATTAAGTAGACTTATTGTGATCATTATGCAACATACACAAGTATGAAATTATTATCGTATATATATAAAACTAATATAATATGTCAATTATACCTCCACTAAAAAAACTTACAAAACTACAACTAAAAAATCCCCCAAACAAAAGGGGGGGAACTGATAGAATTTCTAACGCACATTTTATGTTTACCTACACCTGATGGCCAGGGTATTTAAAAAAAAATGACTAAATCACATATACTTTGAGTTTGTAGGGGACTTAAAATGTTCTACGTAACTTAATAACTAAAAAAGAGTGTAAAAAAATCATTTACCTCATGATACAATGTTAAAATGACTATTTTTTTAAAAAAATATATTTTTACTGATTTCAGAGAGGAAGAGGGAGAGAGGGAAACATCAATGATTAGAGAGAATCATTGGTTGGCTGCCTCCTGCACGCCCCCTACTGGGGATCGAGCCTGAAACCCAGGCATGTGCCCTTGACCAGAATCAAATGTGGGACCCTTCAGTCTGCAGGCCGACACTCTATCCACTGAGCCAAACTGGCTAGGGCTAAAATGACTTAAAAAAATAATTATTGTTGAAAGTATTACACATGTCCCCCAGTTTCCCCCATAAAATGACTTTTTTGAGAGAGAGAAACAATGATGGATTGCCTCCTCTATGACGAGGGATTGAAGCCACAACGTAGGTATGTACCCTGACTGGGAATTGACCCCACAAACCTTTTGGTGTAACAACCAACTAAGACACCTGGCCAGGGCAAAATGACTTTAAAAGAAAATATATTTTGAGAAACCAAGATGGCGGCATGAGGTGTGTACCTAGATGCGCAGCCTCCACAACTAAATTGTAGAAATACAACTATACAGTGAAAGGCCATCCTCCGGAACCAAGGGAGGGGAAGCTTTGCAACTAGAAGTCAGGAGAAGGAGTGCATTGAGACTGAGTAGAGGCTCCCGGTGCCAAAACTGAGAGGTATGGAGGCGCGGAATGGAAGCGGTGGCGCGGGTGAAAGGGTGATGGCTGTGCCTGGATCTGCAGCTTGGAAGGAGATTATAAACTCCGGGGTCGCACTGAATGTGGTGCTGGCTGTCTGGCAACGGGGTGGAAGATTAGTGGCGTTCTAGCAGAGCTGTCTGCAGCGATCACTGACGTGAAGATTCGGGGACTCAGAGGCATGCAGACCCCAGGGCTTGGAGGCTCCAGGTCCGGGAGAGGCTGCGAGTCAGCGGAGGGGCAGCCATTGTGGGTTGCTCCACCCCAGTGATTCTGAGACCCCACCGCACCCCACCTACAACCACGCCCAAGCTGTGCGCCTGCCTGCCTGCAGCATAGCCTGAGGGACTGCAGCTGGGACAGAACTCCAAAAGTTCTAAACCCCAAACAACAGGAGAAAGGCCTGCAGGTCATTTCCTCCCAGTGATACCTCCCAGTGATAACTGCAACAAGGCTGTGCACTCAGCCTTGAAAGGCGTACAACAAGAGTGTCCACCCTAGGTGATTGCGGAGGCTGAATCACTGGACCCTATAGGACACCTCGTGCAGAAACCACTCCATCAATGCAGCCAAAATGCAGAGACAAAGAAACAGGTCACAAATGACATAAATGGAGGAAAGCAAACTACTGGATACATAGTTCAGAACTATGCTTTTAAGGTTTTTCAAGAATTTTCTAGAATCTGCCGACAAACTTAGTAATATTATACAGAGATCCATCACCAGACTAGAGGTTTGCAAAAATCAAGTCAAAGATTTGAAACATGAAAAAGTAAAAAGCACCCAACTGGAAGAGAAAAAAGAAAAAAGAATCCAGAAGTGTGAAGATAGTGTAAGGAGCATCTGGGACAACTTTAAGCGTACCAACATCAGAATTATAGGGGTGCCAGAAGAAGAGAGAGAGCAAGATATTGAAAACATATTTGAAGAAATAATGACAGAAAACTTGCCATACCTGGTGAAAGAAATAGACTTACAAGTCCAGGAAGCGCAGAGAAGAAACTCAAACAAAAGGAACCCAAGGAGGACCACACCAAGACACATCATAATTAAAATGCCAAGGGCAAAAGACAAAGAGAGAATCTTAAAAGCAGCAAGAGAAAAGCAGTTAGTTACCTACAAGGGAGTACCCATACGACTGTCAGCTGATTTCTCAAAAGAAACCATGCAGGCCAGAAGGGAGTGGCAAGAAATATTCAAAGTGATGAATAGCAGGAACCTACAACGAAGATTACTCTACCCAGCAAGGCTATCATGTAAAATTGATGGTCAGATAAAGAGCTTCACAGACAAGAGAAAGCTAAAGGAGTACATCACTACCAAACCAGGATTATTTTAAATACTGAAGGGCATTCTTTAAGAAGAGGAAGAAGAAAAAGGTAAATATAAAAAGTATGCACAACAAAGTGAAAACAAATACATATCTATCAACAACTGAATATAACAAATCAATAGAAATATCTGATGAACAGAATAAACTGGTGAATAGAATAGAAGTAAGGGCATAGAAAGAGAATGGACTGATATTTCTCAGGGGGAAGGGGACATGAGGGGTATGGAAAGAGACTGGACAAAAATCTTACATCTATGGATGAAGACAGTGGGGGGTGGATAAGGGCACTGGGCGAGGGGGGGAACCAAGTGGAGGGGAGCTATGGGGTTTAAAAAAAAAGGAACATCTGTAACAATCTGAACAATAAAAATATTAAATACATACATATGTATATATATTTAATTAATTTTTTTTTTTTTTACAGAGAGGAAGGGGGAGGGATAGAGAATTAGAACCATCGATGAGAGAGAAACATCAATCAGCTGCCTCCTGCACACCTCCCACTGGGGATGTGCCCACAACCAAGGTACATGCCCTTGACCGGAATCAAACCCGGGACGACCTTTCAGTCCACAGGCCGATGCTCTATCCATTGAACCGAACAGGTTAGGGCATGACTTCTCTTTTTTAAAGAGAAGTTTTAAGTTTACAACAAAATTGAGAGGAACTATTTACCCTATACCCCCACATGCATACCTTCCCCTATTATCAACATCACTCAGCAGAAGGATACATTTTTTTTAAAACCAAGGATGAGCTTAACACTGACAGATCATGATCAACCAAAGTTCATAGTTTACCTTAGAATCTACTCCTGGTGTTGTATATTCTGTGGGTTTGGACCAATGTATAATGCCATATAGCCATCATTATCATATCAGTTTTTCACTGGCCTAAAAATCCTCTATGTTTTGCCTATTCAGATCTCCCCTCCCCCATCCTTGGCAACCACTTTTCTTTTTTAAATCCTCACTGGCAGTCTAATATTTTTCTATTAATTTTTAGAGAGAGTGGAAGGGAGGGGAGAGAGAAACACTGACATGAGAGACACATCAATTGGTTGCCTCCTACACGTGCCTCAACCCAGCCAGGGATTGAACCCTTGACCAGAACCAAACCCTGGACCCTTCAGACTGCAGGCCAATCTTCTACCCACTGAGCCAAAGTGGCTAGGGTGCCACTTATCTTTTTATTGTTTCCACAGTTTTGCTCTTTCTAGAATGTCATATAGTTGGAATTATTTCATATTTAGCCTTTTCAGGTTGTCTTCCATCAGCTAGAAATATGCACTTTAGGCTCCTCAATGTATTTTTATGTCTTGATAGCTCATTTATTTTTAGCTCTGAATAATAATTCCACTGTCTGAATGTATCCAAGTTAATATATCCATTCACTTACTGAAGGACATCTTGGTTGTTTCCAATTCTGGCAATTATGAATAAAGCTGCTATAAATGTCTGTATCAGGTTTTTGTTAGGACATATGTTTCCAACTGCTTTCAAATACCAAGGAGCAAGAATGCTGGCTTGTATTGTTAAGAGTGTAGTTTTATAGTAAACTGGTAAATTATCTCTCATAGTGACTGCACTATTTTGCATTCCTTCCAGCAACTAATGAGAGTTGCTATTGTTCCACATTTTGGTAGCATTTGATGTTGTCAGTGTTCTGGATTTTGACCTTTTAAGTAGGTGAATGGACTTCTGATGTGAAAAAATGCACAAGACATAAAATTAATAGACAACCATACACAGATTATTATTCCTATTTTGCAAA
The DNA here is from genome assembly GCA_004026665.1 of Murina feae. Taxonomy (NCBI): domain Eukaryota; kingdom Metazoa; phylum Chordata; class Mammalia; order Chiroptera; family Vespertilionidae; genus Murina; species Murina feae. The sequence continues at coordinate 3,490 of PVJC01018380.1, read as the reverse complement.
AGGATGTATCACATTTTACCAGCAATTATGTCTGGTGAAATTTTTACTTTTTTCTGTATTTTTCAAATATTCTATTTTTACAAATACATACTGAGAAATTCAGAAAAGAAATTTAAATTATCTTTACATAGCTTCTCACCTTTAAGAACTTAATTTACATAAAAATCATTTAAAAATTAACCACTGGCATATTATTAAAATTTAACAAGTTTACACAAAGAGAATCCCTGAAAGATCTGTTTTAGTTTCAGCTATATAATATCTTAAAATGTCCCGGCAATGTTAGAAACATGCCACTCAAGGACAATTTAACAAAAATTCTTTTTATTTGCAGCAACAGAATAGTAATCTTATTACAATAAAACCAGTAATACACACATGAATTTTCTTTACAGATGTAATAATTGACATACTTTTGAAGCTAGAATGATTTGTGGGATCATTCAATCCAACCATTTCTCTTTATACATGAGGAACTGAAGTGACCTGTGTAAGACTGCAATATAGTTAGCACAGAAGTACTCAGAGGATTCTGACTCCCACTTAGTTCATGTTGTTTCTTATAATTAAACTGTGTCCTAGAGTACAATGGTCATATTCAAAGTTACTAGAAAAATTAAAAGTGGCATATTTTAGAGTAGTATCTAAGAGACATTTGTGGAAAAAATTTTAGGTACTTATTTTTCCATTCAAAATAAAATTTTACTTATTAAGTGATATTAAAAAAACATTAATTCTTTTAAAACTTAAGGCAACTCAAGGGCAACTTTCAAATACATTATGTTGAAATTAGATTTTAGATCTCATGGTGAAGCTAGAGAGACTGCATGCATATAGCCCCCAAGTGGCTCATTACTGTTTCAGATGATAAATACGGTCTGAAAAGACATTGAAGCAACAACACTAGAATAGAATCTACTGAACCATGGCAATAAATAGATGTCTCATTTTGAGGCCAGAAGACAATACATGAAACAAGGGAATTATGCCACATAATCCCTTTATTTAAAGATGGTATCTGTGATTTGAGTTTTATTTACTTAGGGAGTTTATTCATTCATTTATTGTTGAATCAGCAAGTGAACTGAAGAAGCAAATATGGTTCTTTCCTGCACAATGCCCACCATGCAACTGTTCAAAAAGCATGAACAAACACATACTGGGAAATATTACATTTGGTTAAACCATTTTTCTTTCATTTTAATTCTTCAAATTAATTTAGCTCAGTTCCTATGGTAACATTAATAAGATACAACCTACTTACTAGTCTCTCTGCAAATCCTAAAATGTGTTTGATAATCAATCTTTCTAAAACATGCACAAGGCCATAGAAATGCCAGAAAATAATGAATTCTTCAATTTAATTGTATTCCTCTTTAACCCTATTTTTAAAAATCATCAGTTCCAGATATAGAGCTAATCAGATCATTAAGTACTTATAAGTAACTTAGAAATTTAGCCTACAGACTGCTTGCTCTCCTATTCTTTACTCATCTAATTATTAAAACATGTACTGTGTGCTAATGATGTGAAAAGTTATGTTGGTTATATTTCAAGTGCCACATGAGTTTATACTCTTGGAGTGGAAATAAAGTTTTAAAAAAAGATTCATTTTTTAAAAAATCAGGTAAGACTAAGGAATTACTGATAACTTTGTTAAGTGTATTAATGGCACCGTTGCTATATATAAAAGTGCCTATAATTTTCAGAGCCTTATCCTGAAATATGTAGTGTAAAATGATACCAATATCTTGAAATTGTTTTAAAATACTTCACTAAAGAGAAACGAAAGCTAATAAGAAAAAATCCTTAAATTATTGAAATGAGGAGATAGGGTCATTATGTCTAGTTTTTGTGTGTGTTTGAAAATTGCTTTAAAAAAGTAGAAAAAAAGGCAGTTATTTCTCTAATTGTGTAAAAATAATAGTGCCTACATTATACAGCTGTTGAATACTGCTGTTTCTCCACAAAAACTAGCTTAGGATTTCCTTTATTTATTTTAAAAATATTTTTATTAGATGTTTTTATTGATTTTAGAGAGAGAGGGGAAGGGAGGAGGAGGAAGAGAGAGACAGAGAGAAACAGAAAGAGACAAAAAGATACACATCAGTTGGTTCCCTCCTGATCCAGGAATCTTTTGGAACATGGGACAATGCTCCACCCACTCAACCTACTAAGCCACACCAACCAGGGCCTAGTTTAGGATTTTAAGGGCTGTCAATTACACACCTACTCAGATCCCTTCAGTACTGCAATAGGAATAGACCTTACCCAGTCCCATAACCCTGATAGTGACTCTAATAGGACTCTTGTGTGGAGAGGGTGTGTGGCTTAAGAAGGTGGGTCTAGGCTACAGAAGATCTAAGTCTTTTACCTCAGGTGACCACCTTTCTTCTTTGCCTTGATTCTAAAATTGTCCTTTTGAAGTTTCTGAGAGTCTTTTTTGAAATTACTAGCCACATATGAATAACAAACCAGGTTAAAAGGCAGTTCAACGTTGTCCTTCACTTCCTCTCTTTTCCCTGTCCACTTAAAAGAGTTAATAGAAGAGTACAAATTTTGAGTGGGCAGAAAAACAGATCTATCTAGGCCTAGTTGTACAGGTGATGAAACCAGTGATATAGGGGCAAAAAAGGGAAGAATCTTTGTGCAAGTACCATTTGCTTCTTCCTTTCCACTTAGTCTCTTCATCTGGAACCCATAGCTCATATTAGGGCCAGACGTAGGCAAATTCCAAGTAGTAATGGCTTTACATAAAGGAAGAAAGTGAAAGAGAAAACAGAGAAAATCCCAAGTGACTGCAGCAAGGAAGACCAGGAAGTTTATGGGGCAATTAACAGATTGATTCAAATTTATGTAAGGGCTACATGAATCGGGCACTGCTTAAAAGTACTTGGTGATGAAGGAGCTAAATACCAAAGACAAGCCATGTTTTCAGAAAATGCTGCTGTGGAGGCTCCCACCACCACTGTGCTCGCCAGCCATGAGCCTAGCTTCTGGCTGAGTGGCGCAATGACCAGTCTTTCCACCATTCAGTCAATTTGCATATTAGAGTTTTATTATATAGGATTCTACTTCTAAAAGGCCTCCAGATAAAAATACACAATCAGATTAATTCACTCATCGCTTTCATTGCTCTCATGATGGTCCACACCACCAAAATCTCTTGCCTGGATTACTGCAACAGCCCCCCAACTTGGCTTGTTGCTTCTATCCCTGTCTTGCTACAAACTAGTCCCAACATAGTACCTAGAAAATTCCTTTAAAAATACTAGATCGAAAAAAAACCAAGATGGCGGCATAGGGTAGACACCGTAAATGCAGCCGTGAACAACTATTTCAGAAAAACCACGAAAAGAACACATGGACACCACTCGCACCCACAGGAAGGCTGGCTGAGTGAAAATCCTACAACTAGAGAAGAGTCTGAGACTCAGAGGAGCGGCAGAAGCAAAGTACAGAGGTACGGAGGCGCGCGCACGGGGCTCGG
>PVJC01018379.1:0-22335 GCA_004026665.1 Murina feae | reverse complement strand
GCAGGCCAGCAGGGGTGGGCAGTTGGGGACTATTAGTCTGGCAGGCAGAGTGGTTAGGGGAGATCAGGTGGGCAGGCAGGTGAGTGGCTAGGAGCCAGCAGTCTCGTATTGCAAGAGGAATGTCCAACTGCTTATGAGATCAGATCTAAACTGGCAGTTGGACATCTCCTGAGGGGTCCCAGATTAGAGAGGGAGCAGGCTGGACTGAGAGACACCCCCTTTCCTGCATGAATTTCATGCACTGGGCCACTAGTAATCATATAATTGCATGATTTTGTTGTGAATGTTCTTTCTCTACTACTACTCCCACCTTCTTTGCCAGATTTTCTTCTCATCCTTGGGAATGTGTGCCAATTTTGCATGACTAAATCTTATCACTAGAAACTGACACTGTGCTTTAGATTACTTTTTCTCTGTATGACTGAAGAGATTAACTCATATTTTAAAGAAAGCTGAAATGACACACAACTTTAATGTCAATCTGCACCTCTTAATTTCAGGCATAGAAGAACAGAGGAACCCAGCTTCTACTACCACTAACAGGAATTTGTTGTTCTGGAAGGATTTGCCTGTTGTCATTCATTTATTCTTTTTTTAGACATATTTTAATTGACAATATTCTATTGCAATAGGGAAGAGAAGCCAGCATCAACCATACTCAACCTGATTGCTACACAGGTGATGGAGCATTTTAAAGAAAGAATGAAGACATTAGCAGGGGTGAGATGGGGGGCCTGAGCAGAGTTAGGAAATTGAAAGATTACAAAGGGTTGGTCAGTGTAAACCAACTGTATCTTTTAGCTGGTAATTATCTAAGTTAGGAGTATCTTTTCACAGAGACTAGGAGAGGAAGCCCTATCCTTCCTGTTGATTATGTTTCAAAAGAATGGCTTTAGGTTCTTGAGAAAGACATTTTGGAATTATAAGACATACAGATCCATCTCAAAGGGACAAAAAAAGATTTAGTAAAGGCTTTAGGAAAGGATGGTTAGGGGTCTATTGTCAGTGTTGGATGGAGCAAATAATAAATTATTTTGGCAGCCATCATTCATTTATTCTTGAAACTACATCTATGATACCTAGAAAGTTCATATTTCTTCTTCTTTTTAATCCAGTAAATATGATGCCATCAAAAGCATCACTGAGTTCAAATATATTATCTTATAGCTAGCTTTCAAGCTTTATATATTTGTCAAACTAAGAACTGAAGAAAACAGTATAAATTTTTGAAATAATATTGCAAACTTTCCTACAAAAAATGGTCTAATTATTCACTAAGACAAATCATTTGATTGTGATCAATCTCCTTGTTTTCTTATTGGTGATTTTAAACAACTTATGCAACTTCATCATGAATGACAATGTCATAGTAACAACAACAAAAAAAGCTCACTGTGTAATATTTTTTTCTTGTGCCCTAATTCCATAATTAAGATAGTTGGCATTGGCATCTATTTGGAATTCTTCTGAAACTAGTCATTATTTTTTGTTCTTGTACTTATTTTATAAAGGTTACTGATAATTGAATTCTTTTGTGTTTATGTTTTTTAATGATCTGGATGCTCTGTTTTATGCACCCATTATTTGAGTTTGATTGTCATACACTTTTATTCAGTCCATTTTAAAATCATGATGTTCTTTCATCAAATAAAAGCACAATGTGATTAGAATACATTTTGATATATTACATTTCATTTGACTAAAACAGAGATGAGATAGTCAATCAAAATTTAAAGGCATCAGCCTGTAGTTCCATTTGAAAATTAACAAAAAATAATTAAGTACCTTCACTCACTTATTGAATAAACATGTGTTGCTCACCTATTTTATGACAAACACAGTGCTCCTCCCTGAAACTATAAAAACAAATTAGAGCCTTGGCCAGGCAGCTCCGTTGGTTGGAGTGTTGTCCCACATACCATAAAGGTTGCAGGTTTGATTCCCAGTAGGGGCATGTACTGGAAGCAACAGATCTCTCACACTGATGTTTCACTCTCTCACTCACTTGTTTTGTCTCACTTTCTCTCCAAAAATCAACGTATTCTATGGTGATGATTTTACAAAAATTAGGTGGTAGTTAACAGGGATTAGAGGATGGGGGTTAGTGTTCAATGGATACATTTTCATTTAGGGAAGATAAAAGAGTTCTAGAGATGGATGGTAGCCATGATTGCACAACAATGTGCATGTACATAATACCATAGAACTAAACACTTAAAATGACTAATATGCTAAATTTTGTGTTATCCGTATTTCACCACAATTAAAAAAAAACAAACAAAAATAAAACAAGTTAGAGAAGGTCCTCAAAGATTTTACAGCCTAGTGGGAGAAACTGAGAAGCAAACAGATTATTACTGACTATAGTAAAGTATGAAAAGCTCTGTGATAAAAAATATCCTTTGATGTAGGATGAACACAAATAAAGGGCATCAAGACCAAGTATGGAAGGGCAAGGTATAAAGAAGGTATATTGCAGAGCAACCACTGGAGGAAGGAAGAGAAATGAGTTGGACAAACATGACGTAGAAAAACTACAGGCAGAGCTCTAGCTTGGAAGCACCCTAATGTAAGAAGGAGAGCATGAGCGTCCATTCTGCTGCCAAAGACTGGTGGATATGTACAATGCTCTTCTGGGAACCACTCCAATGGCTCTCCAAGACTCTCTTCATCCACTTTACTAATTCCCATTAACATTTAAATATATTCTCATGTACCCATCTTTAAAAGGCATACACAAATATGCCTTTTACACTCCTGTGGTATCCTCAATATACTTCTGCAGGAAAGTATATATGCCAAGAGACATGTGTGGGGTGAAAGATGAGCACTCCCACCTGAGATTCAGGCTAGTTTATATTCTTCAACAAAGTTTTCCAGAAGGTGAGGATGAGCTTTGAGGTTTAGATGATTTATCAAGATTAACATATTTGCCCCTGCCTATCTCTTTCACAAACATGTTTTCTCTCTCTCTCTCTCTCTCTCTCTCTCTCTCTCTCTCTCTCTCTCTCTCTCCTCTCTTTAAAAATCAATAATCATGTCTTTGAGTGATGATTAAAAAAATAAAACATTAATACATTTGGTTTTACATTTTTCTAGTCATCATTATATATCAACATAATTTTCAGGTCTCCCAAACAAAAAAAGGTTGAATGATAAACTATGAACTCCCCAAAAGAAAACATACTTGAGGTCTTCTGTCACATGACTAAAGGAAAGAGCCAGACTGAGGGAGACCTTCTGACGAGAACATTGCTATTACTGATTCAGTTTGTTCACCTCTAGGCCCTATTTTAAACATGAATTCATACCTGAAATGCCAGTAATGAGAACTACAGCAAAAGAGGGGCAAAACCTGAATGAGCTTTTTTAGCACAATCTCTGTAGTGAAATAGCATCCTCAGTTTTAGCCATTGTCAGCCTAAATGAAGAGACTGGCTATTACCAACAGTAATATAAGTTTAGCTATCATGAGATTTTGAGCAGCATTGGCTGCAGAAGCTGTTTCATGCCAATGCTTTATTGGACACAAAGACCATTGGTACAAATATCAGTAAGCTCAGATTATGTTTATAGGCATCAATGCCAGACCATGTGGCACCTAGAGGCTCATTAGCAGTCTAGCTCCTGCTTTGGGTACCAACAAGACAGTATATATCACTCAGTGAGCCAATGATTAAGAGGAAGAAAGGTCAATGTCATGAGGTTACAAGCACAGGGCATATATTGGATTATCAGTGGAGCACACATTGACCACTTTCTACGGATCATTAGAATAATCTGAGAAAAATTTTCAGTAACTTAGTTCAACAAATCAGGTGAATGTTTGAAGCAAGGGAACTACTATTTGGCTATTAATCTTATTTTTATTTTTTTAACTCTTGACTAATGTAATAGATTATAGATAAAATATATTTGAGGATAGTAAGTATATTTGAGGATACTTTAAGATTGTCTCAAAGTTAAAAATAAACTTCCATAATTGTTATGGTTCAAGAAAATAATGAAGAATAGTTTACAATAATCACCTAAGTTTAAAGAGTAATTATGGTTATATATTAACACCACTTAAAAATAATATATGCCTTATTAAGGACTGGATTTTTATTTTATTAAACAATGCCATCTCAATAAATTCAATAAAAAATTTTAAAAGAATTGAAGTTTTAAAGTCTGGTCTCCTTGTAAGATCAACCATTATTCATATAATTTTTACAAGCCCCTAAAATTGTAACTATTTTTCACTCATGCCTAGACTAGAAAAACTGCAAATTTGTACCACAATATGAAATTGCATGAAAAGCCACCCATGTTTTTTGTTATATCAATCACTTTATCTGATATAACAGTCTTAATATCAGTGCCCTGAAGCATTTTAAATATTCATGTGGACATATTAAGGTGCTTTCAAGCTTTAAGATAAGTAGATTATCTATGTAACCTAAAGGAATTATTCCATTTTTACAAAGAAAAACAAACCACTGAAAAAATAATAAATCTTTCCTTCATAACATTTTCTAGATCTACAGCACATAGATTTTTTTTACTATTCTTATGAGAATAATAGTAACATAATTCTCTATGCTTATACACTACTTTCCTAGTAATTGTCAACTCATTCATCTTTTTGACAGCCAGGAGTAAGAAGTAGAGAAGCAATATTATTTCTATTTTATATTGAGGAAACTGAGGCAAAGAGCCCATGAAAAATTTGCCCAAGGTCAGAGTTAATCTACAACTAAGTCAAATGAAGAAAAATAGAAAAATAAAGAAACATGGGGAACATTATTCAGTGTTCCTTATAATTAGTCATGGGTTGTTTCACCATAGAGAATAGAAGGAACAAATGAGGTTTGTATAGTAGCTAAAAATACATTTGAATTGAAGCCCACAACTTGTCACAGTTATTCAGATAAAACAGACTACACTGCAGTAACAAAGAAATACTAAAATTTTAGTGGCTCAGCACAACAAACTTCAGTTTTCTTTTCTTTTTTTTCTTTTTTTAAATATATTTTATTGATTTTTTACAGAGAGGAAGGGAGAGGGATAGAGAGTTAGAAACATTGATGAGAGAGAAACATCAATCAGCTGCCTCCTGCACACCCCCTACTGGGGATATGCCTGTAACCAAGGTACATGCCTTTGACTGGAATCAAACCTGGGACCTTTCAGTCTGTAGGCTGATGCTCTATCCACTGAGCCAAACTGGTCAGGGCTTCATTTTTCTTTTATTTCCAGTGAAAGTTAGTTTGCTCTCCTCAATGGCTCTCCTTCAAGTTATGACTTAGGACCCTGGGCCCCTGCAATTATGTAGTTAAAACATCTGGAACACATGGTCATCAGGAGGGAAAGGAAGGCTGGGGGATAGGATCAGATAGGGTATTTTAAGTACAAGTCTTGAAATGAACTTAAATCAATTCTGACTATATCTCATTATCCAGAAGTTAATCCATGCTCCTGATTTAAGAAAACTGGAAAATATAGTCTTATGTGCCCAGGAAGAGAAAAGTGAAACAGGACCTGTAAGAATCATTACATTGGGTTTGTCACAGGCAAGTAGGTGGTTAAGCAAGAGGTTGATGGAATATGTTCTAGAAAGCATTAAGTTTTAGGAGAACCTGATTCTTATCCCACCTTCTGAGGATAGCTCTAATTTTATTTTGGGCAAATGCCATATGCTATGCTATAGCCTTTAAAGCTTTATCTTATTATTTTCTAAGTCCAACTTATTTTTAAATTCTCACCTGGGGATATGTTTATTGAATATATATATATATATATATATATATATATATATATAGAGAGAGAGAGAGAGAGAGAGAGAGAGAGACCAATGTGAGAGAGAAACATGGATCCATTGCCTCCCTATAGGTGCCTAGATTGGGGATTTTGAACTGGAAACCTAGATATGTGGCCTGCCCAGGAATCAAACCCACAACTTTTTGGTGAATGGGTCCATGCTCCAACCAAGTGAGCCACCCAGCCAGAGCCCTAAGTCCAACTTTTAACATTCTATGATGTTGAGGAAAGACAATTCTCTCATCACTATAGGAAGGAATAGAGTAAATTAGCATTAAGTAGTGATTAGAAGAATAGGAAACATAGAAGGAGCACTTGTTATGTCTCACAAATGGTCCAGGTAAGAATAGCAAAGATTGGATCTCATTAAAAGAAGAAAAATGGTAGAAGGTTGGTGAAGGTCCTTGCTGATAATCATAATTTTCCATCTTTATTGCTGTAAATCATGGCTTACTCCTCCTTTTTATTCAAATAAATCTCCATTAATCACTTACAAAGTGAAAGACTGAGATGCTGTCAGCCTAAAACCATTGGGCAGAAACTTGTGACCAGGTTAGGGAGGTAAATGAGTTTTGTTTAAGATCTTTACAAACTGCAAAGGAAATGTCTAAAGTAGGTTTCACATCAGAAGTAACTTACAACTAATTTCTGAAGGCAAACCTCTACATTGCAGTTGCATTACTATAGAGTACCCCTTTGTCTGGAGATCTCCACCATGGCAGTGTGGCTGCTCCCGACCCTGGTTCCTCAGCACCTCAGGCCGGGCTTGAGCCCACCCAGGAAGGCCTTTTCCCCTACAATTTTCACCAAGGCAGGCAGGTTTTGTAGACATAAATAAGAAGTGCCCATGCACAAGTCCTGAAGATGCCAAGGCTGACAGAAATGACAAAGAAACTGGGGAAAAAGCAAAACCAGAAACACCACCAATCCCAGCATAGATCATCTTTTCCTTCAGATGTTAGTGTGTTTCCATCTTCTTCCTCTTCTGGAAGCGAGACAGATTCAAGTACTGATGATTCTACAAACAGAAAAGTTAAGAGAAATAGAGGACTGAAAAGGAATAAGAGAAGAAAAGAAAAAAAGGACAAAAGATGAAACATCAAGAAAAAGAAGGAAAAAAGGAAGAAATAACCACATGATATCACCTTTCCAAGATCCCATGAAATTCCTATTTAAGGAGTTTATTTTATGACAATTTTAGTTTGCGTTTACATTTTTACTGGTTTGTCAAGACCACGGCAGGTACAGTGTTCAATATGTTAAAGTAAAAACCCTATCTAATAAAGAGGGACTACGCAGGAGAGGGCAGTTAGGGACAATCAGGCTGGCAGGGAATAGTTAGGCATCAATCAGGCTGGCAGGAGAATGATTAGGGGGTGATCCGGCTGGCAGGCAGAAGCAGTTAGGAGCAATCAGACAGACAGTGAGGTGAGTAGTTGGGAGCCAGCAGTTGCAAATTATGAGAGATGTCTGACTGCCAGCAGGGATCGGGCCTAAACCGGCAGTCGGATATCCCCTGAGGGATCCCAGATTGGAGAGGGTGCAGGTTGGGCTGAGGGAACCTCGCCCAGTGAAGAATTTTGTGCACCGGGCCTCTAGTAGATATATATATATAAAAGGAAATCTATAATAGGAATTGAATTATGGGAACCAGGCCATCTGCAAGTTGGAGAACCAGGAAGCAGGTGGTGTAACTCAATCTGAGTCTGAAAGCTTAAGAATCAGAGGAGCTCACTGTGTAAATACCAGTTCTGGTCCAAAGGACTGAGGACCAGGAGGACTGGTGTCTATGGGCAGGAGAAGATTAATGTCCCAGCTCTAGCAAAGGGAGTAAATCCACCCTCCCTCTATGTTTTTTGTTTGTTTGTTTTGCTTTGCTTTTTCTATTGAGGCCCTCAGTGCGGAACATGATGCCTATCTGCATTGGTGAGGGTGATCTTCAGTCTAATGATTCAAATGTTAATCTCTTCCAGAAACAGCCTCACCGACAACCAGAAATATTGGTTTACCAGCTACCTGGGCAGCCTCTAGCCATTCAAGTTCACACATAAAATTGAGGGAAAGAAATATAAAACTTATAATAAAGAAAAAACTGAAATCCTTGAAGATTCACTTTGTCCTTAGAGATTTACTTTGGGGACAGTAACATCAGTTGTACAAAAATGCCTTGTGACACCTCTTACTGAGACTTTTGTAAAATGAATAGTTTGTTTCATAACTACTCATACATCAAAAACCTCTTGTATTAGAAAATTGCACTCTCAAAACTACTATATTTAGTTCTAAAACATATGTTTGTTGGCAACATAGTGTTGTCCATCAACCATCAGGCTATTCTCCTGTGTAAATTGGTATATAGTTTTCTCTTAATAATGTTTTTTGTAGTGTTTTTCCCTTGGAAATGCTGTGATGGAAATAGATATCTGGCAGATGGGAACCACCTAGGAACACCTAGCCTTAGAAAATCAGATTGAATATTCACATTTCCCCTACTCAGATTTACCAAAGACAAGGTGAGAAAGGTGATTTGTTTATGGAAGAAGAAAAAGTGCCTTCCAATGCTTTTTTAATAGGCCCCACAAATAAGGGTTTTAGGTTATTAATGAAGTCAATTTATTCTTTGTGCTGGTAGCCAAAGCCTTTCTATGACCTCAAAGTTATAATTGACTTCACTCAACTCACAGACTGTTTGAAGTGCCAAAATGATCCCCATCACCTCTGATATAGAGCAGGTTTGAGTCTCAGAAATACTGAATTCTTAATTAACTTTAATTAAATCACTCAAACCTTCCTCAGCATTCAGCTTCTATAATCTTCTATCTAGAGATTATTGTCTTTCTTTTCCAATGAAAAACATATATTACTTTGTTATATAGAAATACCATTGCTCTTACTAAGTACCTGCAGGAAAACATTTCTTATTAAAACAATTAACTGTGTGTACTTAGAAGTTTTACTTTCTTAAAGATACTATAAATCCGAAATGTATATAGTTCTGGATTTCCATAAACTTTCTGCCTTAAAATTTTAAGCTAAGCTATGAAACAATACTTCTAGATATAGTCCATTATAAATTTAATCTTTAATTCAAGTGTTCCTAAACCTTAAAATTTTAGACAATTATTTTCTGAGTCACTTTTAGCTTGAAGAATATATGTATATTAAAATATATAGCCACAAAGGAATTATTTCTTATTTGTAAAGCATTTGTGTCAATAAGGTACTTTGTTCTAAACTAAATGGTTCAAAATGGTTCTCACCCACTGGTTCTCAACCTGGGCTATACAACATGGATGAACCTGGAGGGCTTTATGCTGAATGAAATAAGTCAGACAGAAAAAGACACATTCTGGTTGGTATCACTTATAATAGTGTGTGGAATCTAAAAAAAAAAAAAAAAAGTTGGGCTCATAGAAACAGACAATAGGATGGTGGTTGCCAGGGGCTGGAGGTGGGGAAAATAGGAAAGATTGGTTAAAAATAATGATAATTGAAAAATAAAAATACAAACTGTCAGTTAAAAGTTGAATAAATTCTGAATCTCTAATGTATATCACGGTGACTATAATTGACTAGAGGCCTAGGTGCACAAAAATTTGTGCACTCAGGAGTGGGGGAGTCCCTCAGCCTGGCCTGTGCCCTCTTGCAGTCTGAGAACTCTCAAGGGATGTCCACCTGCTGGCTTAGGCCTGCTCCCTATGGGAGCAGGCCTAAGCTGGCAGACATCCCTCTGGCAGCCTGGGAGCCCTTGGGGGATGTCCACTTGCCAGTGGGAAGCAGGCCTAAGCTGCAGTAAGACATCCTTAGCACTGCTGAGGAGGCAGGAGAGGTTCCAACCACCACTGCTGTACTGGCAGCTATCAGCCTGGCTTGTGGCTGAGCAGAGCTCCTCCTGTGGGAGCCCACTGACCACCAGGGGGCAGCTCCTGCATTGAGCATCTGCCCCCTGATGGTCAGTGTGTGTCATAGTAGCCAGTCATTCCCAGTGGTTCTGCTGTTAGGGTCAATTTGCATATTAGCCTTTTATTATAAATGATGATAGAGGCCTGGTACATGGGTTGGGGCCAGCTGGTTTGCCCTGAAGGGTGTCCCGGATTAGAGTGAGGGTCCTGCTGGGGTGACTGTTCAGCTTGAGTGAGGGGCAAAGGGCTGTTCTCAGGCTGGCCACACCCCCTTCAGAGTGGGGGTCCCTGCTGGAATTCTTGACCAGTCTCAGTGAGGGGCTGATAGCCATTTTCCGGCTGCCCAGAGACCCTTCAGGTTGAGGGGCTGATGGCCATTTTCAGGCTAGCCACGCCCCCCCCCCCCCCCCCCCCTGTGATCCAAGCTCCCAGCCTCTCCTTTTTTTTTTTCTTTTCTGGGATTTATTTATCTTCTATAATTGAAACTATGTAGCCTTAAGCAGAGCCTAGGTCAGGGCAGGGCAAGTGGGAAGCTTGGCTTCCTTCATTGCTGGGAAAAATCAAAGCCTCCTGCTCGCTCCAGCTAATGAGCTATAGCTGGCTGAAAGCAAGTATCTGGGATTTATTTATCTTCTGTAATTGAAAATTTGTAGCCTTGAGTGAAGCCAAGGGCCGGCCAGGGCAGGTGGGAAGCTTGGCTTCCTCCATCGCCGGGGGAAACCCAAGCCTCCCTCTCACTCCAGCTCTGTGGCCACCCCCATCTTGGTTGGGTTAATTTGCATACTTGCTCTTGATTGGCTGGTGGGCATGGCTGGTGGGCTTGGTTTACACATAGCAGAAGAATGGTTACTTTGCATGTTTCTCTTTTATTACATAGTACTAGGGGCCCGGTGCACGAAATTCATGCACTGCATGAGGCGGGTTCCTCGGACCAGCCTGCCCCATCTCACATACTGGGAGCCCTCAAGGAGTGTCCTACTGATGGCTTAAGCCCATTCCCTGCTCCCCTTGGGGAGCGGGCCTAAGCTGCAGTTTGGCCTTCCTTTGTGGGAGGAGACCAGGCTAATCAGGGGAAGCCAGCCCCATCACCCTGCTGCTGCAGCCACTGCCAGTCACCACACCCACCAAGGTGTTTTCATCAACATGGACTCCAGTCCCTTCACCATGAAAAAAATGACAACTTTCTTTAGGCATTTTCAAGATGTGTCTTTCATAGGATATAACATTTCTTTCTTTCTTTCTTTCTTTCTTTCTTTCTTTCTTTCTTTCTTTCTTTCTTTCTTTCTTTCTTTCTTTCTTCCTTTCTTTCTTTCTTTTATCCTCACCTGAGGATATGTTTCCATTGATTTTTAGAGAATGTGGAAGAGAAGGGAAAAACAAAGAGAAACATCAAAGTGAGAATAACACTTTGATTGGTTGCCTCCTGCATGAACCCTGACCTGGGCCCTGGCCAGGGAGGAGCCTGCAACCTAGGTACATGCCCTTGGTCATAAATGAACCCAGACCCTGCAGTCAGCAGGCTGAGGCATTATGCACTGAGCCAAACTGTCTAGGGCAGGATATGATATTTCTTGGCCTTCCAGCAGTGAACCTTCATTTTTTTTCTCCAGGAATGTGGTGGAAAAACCCTAGATTGCCTTTTTGGATTCTTATTACCCAAGTTACTAAGAATATTACCAGTGGCATACAGGGAGCTTAGCCAATGAGCGGTAAGAAAAGGTGTTTCCTCTGTAGTTCACTCTGATCACCTGCTCCACCCCTGTCCTTCAAATCCCAGCTCCAGCTCCACCCCTGCCCAGGCCTGTAACCTCTGGCCAAGGTTGCAGGCCTGGGCAGGGGACCCTCAGACCCCTGCTTTGCTGGCTCTGCCCATGCTCAGACCCCTGCGATCATAGGTCCACCCCTGCCTCTCTGATTGCTGGCTCCATGGAGCCCAGGCCCCTGCAATCACTGCCTTTGCCCCTTCCCATGCCTACAGCCTCTAGTCAAGGCTGCATTCTAGGCAGGGAACCCCCAGACCCCTGCAATTGCCAGCTCCACCCCTGTCCAGGTTTTGCCATTGCCAGCTCCGCCCCTGCCCCCCTGCAGCCTCTGGACAAGGCTACAGGCCTGGGCAGAGAACCCTAGATTCTTGCTTTGCCGGCTCAGCCTGTGCCCAGACCCCTCCAATCGTGGGCTCTGTGCAGCCCAGGCCCCTGGAATTTTTGGTCTTGCTCCTGCCCAGGCCTGAGGCCTCTGGCCCAGGCCTTATGTTTGGGTAGGGCACCCTCATACGCCTCTGATCACCAGCTCCACCTCTGCCCCCTCAGATTGCATCTCTGCCCCTGCCCCCTGCAATCACCAGCTTTCCCCCTGCCCCCTCTGATTGCCTGTTCTGCTCCTCAGCCCCACCTCCCCCACCACCTGCCTGGCTAACAGGCCTGACCACTTCAGTGGCGGGGCTGAGCTAGACTGGGTGCTGCTATCTTGTGGCTATGGGCCCAGCCATCTTTGTGACTGAGTGATGCCTAATTTGCATATTACTCTTTTGTTAGGTAGGATGATACTGTATTGTATCATTGAAATTTGTTAAAAGAGTGGACCTTAAACATTCTCACCAAAAAAAAAAAAAAAAAAAATGTAACTATGTCAGGTGAGGGATTAATAGTTAATTTGATTATGTGTGAAAACTTTCATGTTTAAATATGTCAAATCATCACATTGTACATTTTTAATATGTTATAAATCTATTATTCAGTTATTCAATAAAGCTGGGGAAAAATTATTTTTTAAAATTCGGATGCCCAGACCGCATCTCAGACCAAATAATTAAGAATCTCTTTGGGTACTCCCAAAGTGTCAGTGTTTTTTGAAGCTCCCAAGGAAGCTTTAAAGGTCCCTACAAAGTTGAAAACCACTGCTCTAACACATGATCATATTAAGTTGATATATTTGTTATTAACAATACAAGTTTTTGAAGAAAATAGATATTTAAATCCAAGACATGTCATTATGAGCCTAATCTTTGGCAATTTCCCATCATTAACCATATCTTATCCATGAGCTCTTTATAGAAAGCTTGTTTATAGTATCAATTCCATTTTGAGTGGGCTAAATGTAATTCTGATTTACTTTTATTAAATAACTAGTGGCCCAGTGCATGAAATTCATGCACATTAAAAGGGGATTAATTAGAGGAAATATTTTAATATTGCTATTTGCCCTTTCTCTATAATAGAAGTGTCAGAGATTAAAGAAAATTAGTAAAACGTATATGAAAATCTTCCTTCTGTCAGAGTCTGGGGTGCACCATGGAATCCAGAGACAAGTCTTCACCCACGTGCACTTCAAAATTGCTTGAGACCCAAACCTGGACGGCCCCCCTTAATTGGGCTAGATCCAGACACAGCCAGTCCCACCCTGTCAAGCCCTGCCAGGTGGGGGGGTGCAGCCTCAGATCCCCTGGGTGCCAGGGCAGGGGGGCATGGCCTGAGGTCCCCCATCAAGCCCTGCTGGGCAGAGGGAGTGGCCTGTGATCCTCCAGTCCGGTGCTGGGGCAGGAGGCACAGCCTGAGGTCCCCTGGCCTGGTGCTGGGGTGAGGGGTATGGCCTGAGGTCCCCTGGCCCAGCACCAGGGTGGAGGGCACACCTTGAGGGCCCCCGTCAAGTCCCGCTGGGTGGGGGGCACAGCCTCAGGTCCCCCGGCCTGGCACCAGGGAAGAGGGTGCAGCCTGAGTTCCTCTGGCCTGGTGCCAGGGCAGGGGGAGCAGCCTGAGGTCTTCTGTCAAGCCCTGTGGGTGGAAGGCATGACCTGAGGTCCCCTGTCAAGCCCCATGCAGGAGGTGGGTGGGCACGCAGCCTCAGGTCCCTGCTGATTGCTCCTTAAGCCTCGTTACGGGAACTTAGCCTCAGCTGTGGGTGCAAATTGACCAGAGTGACTATCAATTTGCATATTCCCTCTTTATTATATAGGATAGCATTTATTTAATTAGTACACAAGGCTAAAATCATCAAAGGCATTAGTCTTTTTGACTGGTATATTTGCCTCTCAGGTACCACAGGGGATAACTATCAGATTTCAGAAAATCTTTTGCCTTCCCTCCCTTTCTTTATTCCTCAAGGAGCTGTGTGTAAGACCTTACAATTTACTTTTGCACTAACAAGGGTAAAGTGCCTAAGCCGCACATTCCATCACACCTGCTGCAAACTTAACAACGGGATTTACAAGGTGCCTGTGTGCCAGAATGTTTCTAACGCCCAAGCTCATTCATCCCAAGCCTTAAATTGGCTCTCTCTGAGCTGTTTTAATCTATACAGACCCAACCACACACAGTGTACAAACGGTTCAAAGAAATGCACATAATAATGTGGCAGAAGATGCACTTTCTGCCAAGAATACCATTGTTAACTATGAATGAAAAGGCGATTGAAAAGATGTGAATCCTGTTAAAGATATGGAATATTTTTATGCTCACTAAACTTGGGAGAAAAGAAATATCCAAAAAGTAAAATTCAAATGCCTCTGGAGGCCTCAAGGACCTTCTAATAATAGAAGGACATCTACAAATAATATATAGTAATAAATCCAGTTTACAGATTAATAAGCAAAGGTTGCAAGTGTTACAATACAAAACATAAAATGAGTTGAATTATCACTTAGATGCATAGGGGTCTTTACCCATGAATTGAGCATGCCCTTTTGCTTGTTGGTATCTTCTCAGTTGATACTCCCTATTTAAAAGTCCTATCTAATAAAAGAGTAATATGCAAGTTAGGCATCACTCCATCGCAAAGATGGTTTCCCCCAAAGCCACAATATGGCCATCTCTATGGCCACAAGATGGTGGCACCCATAGCAACAAGATGGTGGCCTAAATAGCCACAGATGTAGGCGCCCATAGCCACATTCTATCTAATAAAAGAGTAATGTGCAAATTAGGTGTCACTCCATCACAAAGATGGACGTCCCCATTGCCACAAGATGGCGGTGCCCATAGCCACAAGATGACTTCCCCATGGACACAAGATGGTGGTGCCCAGTCCAGCTCAGCCCTGCCACTGAAATGGTCAGGCCTGTTAGCTAGGCAGGTGGCAGGGGAGGTGGGGGCCCAAGGAGCAGAACAAGTGATCAGAGGGGGCTGGGGATCCCCTGCCCAGGACAGAGGCCTTTGCCAGAGGCCTCAGGCATGGGCAAGGGTGGAGCTGGTGATCAGAGGGAGCAGGGGCAGAGCCAGGGATCGGAAGGGTACGAGGGTGCCCTACCCAGTCATAAGGCCTGGGCCAGAGGCCTTAGGCTTGGACAGGGGCAAGGCCAGAGATTTCAGGGGCTTGGGCTCCGCAGAGCCATCGATTGGAGGAACAGGGGTGGAACCTGTGATCACAATGGTCTGGGCACCAGTGAAGCTGACAAAGCAAAGGTCTGGGGGTCCCCTGACCAGGCTTGTAGCCTTGGCCAGAGGCTGTAGTGGGGCAGAGCCTGTGATCAGAGGGGCATGGAGGTCCCCTGTCCAGGCCTATAGACTTGGCCAAAGGCTGCCAGTGGGGCAAGGGCAGAGCCAGCAATGGCAGGGGGCAGGATCAGAGCCAGTGATCGCAGAAGCCTGGGCTCTGTGAAGCCAGCGAATGGAGGGGCTTTTGGGGCCTTCTGCCCAGGTCTACAGTCTTGGCCAGAGGCTACAGGCCTGGCAGGGGTGGAGCCGGTGAATTACAGAGAAAACATCTTTTCTTACTGCTCATTGGCTAAGCTTTCTGTATGCAACTGATAATATTCTTAGTAACTTGGGTAATAAGAATCCAAAAAGGCAAACTAGGGTTTTTCCACCACATTCCTGGAGAAAAAAAATGAAGGTTCACTGCTGGAGGGCTAAGAAATGTCATATCCTGCCCTAGACAGTTTGGCTCAGTGCATAATGCCTCAGCCTGCTGATTGCAGGTATGGGTTCAATTCTGACCAAGGGCATGTACCTACGTTGCAGGCTTCTCCCTGCCCAGGGCCCAGGTCAGGGCTCATGCAGGAGGCAACCAATCAAAATGTTCCTCTCACTTTGATGTTTCTCTTTGTTTTTCCCTTCTCTTCCACATTCTCTAAAAATCAGTGGAAACATATCCTCAAGTGAGGATAAAAAAAAAAGAAAGAAAGAAATGTCATATCCTATAAAAGACACATCTTGAAAATGCCTAAAGAAAGTTGTCATTTTTTTCATGGTGAAGGGACTGGAGTCCATGTTGATGAAAACACCTTGGTGGCTATGGTGACTGGCAGTGGCTACAGCAGCAGGGTGATGGGGCTGGTGGCTTCCCCTGATTAGCCTGGTCTCCTCCCACAAAGGGAGGCCAGACTGTGGCTTTGGCCTGCTTCCCAAGGGAATCAGGGAGCAGGCCTAAGCCAGTCAGGAGGATACCCCCTGAGGGTTTCCAATATGTGAGAGCGGGCAGGCTGGGCTGAGGACACCCCCTGAGGGCTTCCAATATGTGACAGGGCGCAGGCTGGGCAGAGGACACCCCAGTGCATGAATTTTGTGCATCAGGCCCCTAGTAGTTTGATAAGCAAAAGAATACTGATTCAGCTTCTCACCAAAGACCCAAGAGGGCTAAGGCCCAGTTTTATACCAAAGAACAAAAAGCCAGTACATTACAAAGGAGCAATTCATTTTATTTTTCCAGCCCTCCAGCAGCCTTCTCTGTTGAATCTTTCAAAGTCATTCTAGGAGTTAACCACTGATGTAACATGGGTTTAGAATAGTCAGATTAGACCCCAGGAATTGCTGCTTGCTGGCCCTCTGCCATGTTAAGGTCTAACTCTTTAACTTCTACTTATTGAGGTTATCTTATGGATTTGAGGTCCCTTAAAAACCCAGCAAGGGGCTCTGTGGCAAGGATATATTCAGAAGGCTTGGGTCAGTAGATATATACCATTTGGAGAGAGAAATTTCAATATCTCAACAATTGGCCTTGCTATCCTTAGTATTATGCCTGACTCTAATACATGACAATCTATAATCCTAGCATTTATATTCCTATCAGAAGTTTTTATTTTTGACATGATGTTTTTGTCTTGGTTATTACAGATTTTCCCTGTCTCTTATTAAAATAAGATATTTTGACAAAAAATAATGCAGAAGAGATACAGAGAGAGATGCGGGGTAGGGGGTAAGGAATGAAATTGAATGAGAGAGAAAGAGGGATAGACAGGCCCTGATTAGTTTGGCTCAGTGGACAGAGCATTGACCTGTGGACTGAAGGGTCCCGGGTTCAGTTCCGGTCAAAGGCATGTACCTTGGTTGCAGGCACATCCCCAGAGGAAGGTGTGCAGGAGGCAGCTGATGGATGCTTCTCTCTCATCGATATTTCTAACTCTCTATCCCTCTCTCTTCCTCTCTGTAAAAAATCAATAAAATATTTTTTTTTAAAGAGAGAGAGACAGATAAATTTAGACAATGATTACCTAAGCAATCTCCCCCTCCCCCCCAATCTTGTTTAATGTTCCAGGCTTGTAAAGGACTTGCAGCCACAGGTTCCTGCCACTCACAATCAGTCCCTCAATTTATCAAATTCACCTTTCACAGTAGTTGGCAGAATACAAATGCAAAGATACAAGAATGATGATATTTGGCCACATCCTCACCCAGATAGTAACGACTGTTGGCTGGAGCAGGTGCTAAGATGCCATAAAATTCATGTTAAACAGCATTCTTATTCCGTCATCTATCAGATGAACTAAGATATCTCTAGGAGGCATGTGGCAAACTGTCAGTCAATTCTATTTAGCTCTTCGCTGATCAGAAAACAAAAGACTTTTCTATCACAAAAATAAACTCATCCTGGGCCAGTTCTACTAGGTAGCGTGAGGTTAACTCAACTTCCCATCATTCACTGATTGAGTTGTGGGAAGTTTGATTCCCACAGCTTTTTTATTGTGATTTCTGCATTTTTTATGCTATTAACCTTTATTCAATCCAATTGCAAAATGTTTCTTTTTATTTGGTCTGAGACTGAGTTTAATAGCTGTTGCCAGATTGGCAGTCGGAAAGATTGAACCATGTAGCACTGTCCAGTGCTATCCTTAGCAGCATTCAGCTAGGCAGTGGACAAGAGGGCATCATTACAGAGACTACAGGAAGCTCCCCATGTCCCTCTGGCCCTCAAAATCATTTGGTCTGGCCCTGCCCAGGCATTAGGGGTGAGTTAATTAAATGTTTGACCATATATAGCAGAATAACTTTTAAGTTGACAATTTTGTATGGCCCAAGAATTACTTTATAAGTATCCAGATAGCTCTTAGCAAAACAAAGATTCCCCACTCCTGCCTTAAACTGTGTCTACTTCCTAAGCTGGGACCTACACCAATGAGATGTCATACCTTTTGGCTTAAGGTTTCAGCCCCTTTAAAAGTGTCTATCCTGTGCAGATGAGTGATTACACTTTTTCAGTCATTTAAACCATAATGAAAGCAGGTTTGTCAGATCCTTTTTCTGAAAGAAGTTTCTGTAAGTAAAGGAATGAGAAATGCATGAAGCTTTTTATGACTTGAAAGATAAGCCATAAAATGCCTGAGGGAGAAGAAGATGAAGAGAGACAGATGGATGAGCAAAAACATACTGTTGTCTGACTCACATGTTTTGCCTCTATGGCCTTGTGCCTAGCTTTGATTAAAGGAGAACATCTCCTTCCCTCAAGGCTAAAGCAACTTCTCCTTAGTCGTCTTCCAAAGAGCCTTGTTAAACAGGACATTATTTCACACTGTGACAGAGGAGACCATTTGCTTCCTATGTGCATTCTTTATATGTGTTCTTCCCTTTTTGCCTAGTAAATAGCATAATTTTTAGCAAGGGTCATTGCTCCTCAGAATAAAATAAGTTTTCCAGAATTCCTTAAAGCTATTTCTTACATGACTAACTCTGCCCTCTAAAGTGTATTGGGATATCCAGAGAGGCTCATAAAGGAAGTTGATACAATAAGGTCAGGGCCCTTTTGTTGTCTCCTACTTCTTCCTGTAATCAGCCTGGTATTAATGGCTAGAGTGTTAGTGATCAGCTTACAATCAATCATTAAATTCATTCTTTGTATGATCTTAACCCCTTGACCCCTTTCTCAAGTCACCTTATTGTCTTATAACCTTGAGAAACTCCCTTCTTCACTGGATCTGTGGTGGAACTACACCCACACAACTAAATTGAAGTACAGAAAAGACAAAACCATAATGAATATTCTCATCTAATTTCATGATTACTAATTCTCCTTTAATTATTCATTTTTTAATTATGGGAATATATACATAACATAAAATTTACCATATTAACTATCTTTGAGTGTAAACTTATTTAGCATTAAGTACATTCAGATTTTGCACAATCATCACCACCATCTCCAGAACTTTCTACAACTTGCAGAACTGAAACCCTGTACTGATTAAGTAATAACTCCCCATTCTTCCCTCTTCCCAGCCTCAAGAAACTACTATTCCACCTTTTGTCTTTGTTGTTATAAGTATAAATTATATTTAACATCATAAAGTCACAAATTTTTAATTTATACCAGTTTAACTTTAATAACATACAAAACCTCCTCTCTTTTACAGTTCAATCGCTATCCCATTTCAGTTACTGATGTTACTAAATTTCCCCATTGTGTATCAAAATACACAGAATAATTATTATTGTTTTTACTCAATAATTTCTCAAAAGATATAGAAAAAAAGTGTAGTTACAAACCAAAGTTACAATAGGCACTATCCTATCTAATAAAAGGGTAATATGCAAATTGACCCTAACAGTAGAACCACTGGGAATGACTGGTCATTATGACACACACTGACCACCAGGGGGTAGATGCTCAATGCAGGAATTCCCCTTGGTGGTCAGTGCACTCCCACAGGGGGAGTTCTGCTCAGCCACAAGCCAGGCTAATGGCTGTCAGAACAGTGGTGGTGGTAGGAGCCTCTCCCACCTCCTCAACAGTACTAAGGATGTCTGACTGCAGCTTAGGCCTGCTCCCCATTGGCAAGTGGACATCCCCTGAGGGCTCCTGGATGCCAGCTTAGGCCTATCCCCTGGGGAGTGGGTCTAAGCCAGCAATTGGACATCCCCCGAGAGGTCCCAGACTGCGAGAGAGCACAGGCTGCACTGATGGGACCCCCCCCCCGAAGTGCACAAATTTTTGTGCACTGGATCTCTAGTCTTATATAATTGTCCATGTAAATACATTTACCAAAAATATGTATTCTTTCATATACTTTAAATTACTGTCTAATGTCTTTATTTCAAACTAAAGGTCTTCCTTTAGTATGTCCTGCAGGTAAGGTCCAGTGATAATGAATTTCCTAAGCTTTTGTTTATCTTGGGATGTCTTATTGCATCCCTATTTTTGAGGAACAGTATTGTCAGATATAAGATTTTTTTAATTAATAGTTTTTATCTTTTTGCAATTTAAATATATCAATTCCCTGTCATCTAATCCCCAAGGTTTCTGATGAGAATCTGTTGGGGATTTCCTTATATGTGAGAAAAAATAACTTCTCTCTTGCTGCTTTCAAGATTCTCTCTTTGGTTTTGACTTTAAATAGTTTGATTATAATGTACTTCAGTGCAGGTCTCTTTGAATCTATCTTGCTTAAAGTTTGTGGAATTTCTTAGTTGTTTATGTTCACGTTTTTTTATTAAATTTCAAAAGTTTGGATATTATTTCTTCAAATAATCTCTTTTCCCCTTTCTCTCTCTCCTTCTGAGACAAATCCTGTGTGTATATTTATCTACTTGATGGTATCTCAAAGATCCTTTAGGGTTTGTGCAGTTTTTGTTCAACCTTTCTTCCTCTCTGTACATCAGGCTTGATCATTTCAATTGTCCATCCTATTATCACACTCACTGAGGCTTCTGGCTGCTCAAATCTATATTTGAATTTCTCTGCTGAAATTTTCATTTCAGTTATTATAATTTTAAACTCCAGAATTTTAGTTACTTTTTCTCTCTCATTAATTATATTCCCATTTTGTTCATACATAGTTTTCTTGACTTTGTCCACATTTTGTTTTACCTTTCTGAGCATTCTTAACCCAGTTGCTTTAAAATATCAGCCTAGTAAGTCTGCCATCTGCTCTTTTCCATGGATAGTTTGAATTTATTTCTATCCTTTAATGGTTCCTACCTTTCTATTTCTGGTATGCATTGTGATATTTTCTGTTGAAAACTAGACATCATTTAACTCTTATAATGTGGTAACTTTAGAGAACAGATTCTTTCTTCTCTGAGATTTACAGGGTTTTTAGTATTTTTTTGTTTTGTTTTGTTTTGTTTTGTTTTATTATTGTATAGTATCCCTGTGTTAGTGATCATTCCAAAATATAGATTTACAATATTCTCTGTTTTTTTCTGAGTTTGCATTTTTCCTGAGCATACACAGTGATTTTATAAATTTCCCTAAATATGTGGTTACTTTCAAACATCAGCGTCCTTAAATGAATGACTCCCAAATAGGTAAAAAGAGAGAAACGAAGGGGGAAATCTCTTAATCTCATGAAAGTCACTTCAGCTATCAGAGCAGGTATTTATAACAATCAGAATTAAGTATGCTTCAATATCTTCTCCTGTGTCTGCACCTCTGCAATCAGAAGCAGCAATCAACAGTCAGAGCACAAATCTTTGATATTTTGATTTATAAGTTCTTTTTTAAAATATATTTTATTGATTTCAGAAAGGAAGGAAGAGGGAGAGAGAGATAGAAACATCAATAATGAGAGAGAATCATTGACCGGCTGCATCCTGCAAACCCCCCACTGGGGATCGAGCCCATAACTCAGGCATGTGCTCTTGACCAGAATCAAACCTAGGACCTTTCAGTTCGCAGGCTGACATTCTATCCACTGAGCCAAACTGGCTAAGGCGATATACAAGTTCTTTCTCATCCACACCAGTTTCTGTAAAAAGCATGCAAGCTGTTCCAGCAATGTGTGTTCAACTGCCTGCCAAGGGCTAGTGATGAGAGCTAAAACTAATGGAAACCCAAAACATGGATTCAAAAGAATATAGCACCCCTATGTTCGTTGTAGCATTGTTTGCAATAGCCAAGCTTTGGAAACAAACCAAATGCCCATCAATAGAGGAGTGAGTAAAAGTGTGCAATCTTATCATTTTCAACAACATGGATGGGCTTAGAGGATGTTATGTGGAGTGAAATAAGTCAGTCAGAGAAAGACAAATACCATATGATTTCATTTATATATAAAATCTAAAGAATAAAAATAAATGAAGAAACAAAATTGAAACAGATTCATACACACAGAGAACAGACTGCTGTTTGCCAGAGGGAAATGGGGGTGGGGGGCACTGGGGGACTGGGCGAAAAAGGTAAAGGGCTTAAGAAGTATGAAATGGTAGTTATAAAATAGTCACAAGGATGTAAAGAACAGCATAAGGAACATTTGTCAATAATACTGTAATAACTGTGTATGGTGTCAGACTCTGACAGTGCAATTATTATCTACTAGGGGCCCGGTGCACAAAAATTTGTGCACTCGGGGTGGAGGGAGTCCCTCAGCCCGGCCTGTGCCCTCTCACAGTCTGGGACCCCTCAGTGGATGTCCTATGATGGCCCCAGTCTGCCAGGCGCCTTTTGTGTGTGTGTGTGTGTGTGTGTGTGTGTGTGTGTGTGTGTGTGT
>PVJC01018378.1:0-31452 GCA_004026665.1 Murina feae | reverse complement strand
ACACACACACACACACACACACACACACACACACACAGAAGGCGCCTGGCAGACTGGGGCCATCATAGGACATCCACTGAGGGGTCCCAGACTGTGAGAGGGCACAGGCCGGGCTGAGGGACTCCCTCCACCCCGAGTGCACAAATTTTTGTGCACCGGGCCCCTAGTAAACACATATATGTGAAAATTTTCTTTGAAGTGATGAAACATTGCTATGTTAAGCTTCTGTGTTCTACACAGACTTCCTCCCACAGGTGGAGGTGAAAAGCCACGATTAAGATTTTCCCAGCACCATTTCTGACCAAGTGAATTTCAAACATCAATGAGCACATGAAAAGCTGAAATAACAGAGAGGACAAGGTAATATAGTAGAGGATACCTTTTAGGTTTCTTAAGAAGAGAAACGGTGCTTGCCTCAGAGCTTACTTAATGCATTTCTAGCCGTCTTCCCAGCATCTCAGGTAGGTGCCATAAAGAGAAGAATCAGAGAAACTGATTATATTTATAACATAATTTGTATTTCCTGCAGAGCACTTTCCATTTCAAAGAAAATGCTCAGAGTCGCATTGCCTTAAAATATACACCTGCACATGGGCACACACAATGTATTTCTGAGTGTGAACTGTGAAATAGGTAGATATGGCTGTTTTTGGAGGAATCATGAGGAAGCTACCCCAGTACTACTCAAAACATATAACAAAAATTTGCCTATTCCAGTTTTGCGTAAGAGCAACTTTGCGTTTCCTTCCAAATGGACAAATACTTTCGGGCTTACTGCGAGGGAATAGAAGTATAAACACCTCTACGTCAAAACTTCTTGAAAGCCAGAGGACTTATTTTTATTCTATAGGACTAGAGTGGATTTTATAATACTTATGTAAACCATCCCTTTATTTTATAATTAAAGCATTAAAATAATCCTATTTCAGATGAAAGCATGTCATGAGAGCTAGAACCATGCCTGGGATTTTCACTGAAGTATTCCTAATACTTGGCAACAATACATATTTTTAAGTGAGAAACAGCCTTCTGTGCTAGGTGTTGATATTAGCATTTTAAAGATGATGGTCTCAATGCTCAAAGTTATGTGACTCGATCAACTATGTCGGGTGCTTTTGCTATACAAACACATGAACCATCATGGGGTCTTGCTTCTTTTGACATGACCAAGGTTTCCTAAGAAAACCCACCATCTACAAACTCTCTTGCTGGGAAAGCTCAGTCAGTATCAACTTCAATCCAAGCAACAAACTAGTGCGGTCAAAGTTTATCACTACACTGTGCCCCCGGTTGTTGCATTATAAAGATAATTATTGTCCTGATGAAGAATACAATACACAGGCAGTAAAATCTACAACAAGGTACTTTGGATGTTTTCTGAGTTGCAGGAAACAAGAAAAAAGTGAAGTGCCCCTGCATTTCCGGTATTTTCCCAGCCAGAATTCCTTGGGTCAGACTGACAAATGGGGCATTTACCAAACAGATGTGGATGGGGTGGTTTTAGTAGCCCTACCTTGAGAGTTACAAGCCAAGGAACTACTAAGGTTTGCCTATACTTAATGTCTTAATCTCTCAATAAGGTGCACTAACATATTGAGCATTTTAGCTTTTAAGAATATTAATTAGCCCTGACCGGTTTGACTCAGTGGATAGAGCTTCGGCCTGCGGACTGGTTCGATTCCGGTCAAGGGCGTGTGCCTCGGTTGCGGGCACATCCCTAGCGGGAGGTGTGCAGGAGACAGCTGATTGATGTTTCTCTCTCATCGATGTTTCTAACTCTCTATCCCTCTCCCTTCCTCTCTGTAAAAAAATCAATAAAATATATATATTTTTTAAAAAGAATAGCAATTAGACTGCATTTTATTGTATATCAATAATACAAGACAAAATTTAAGAATAGTTCAATAAGAGATGCCAAAACAAATCATTATGTTAATTCAAAGAAGAAAGAGCTCACACCTGATCGGAGAAAGGAGAAAATGAATCATGGACCCAGTGGCATTTCACATCTGCCTTCAAAAGCTGCATAGTAAGTATTCTGATAGGTGGAAGTGAGAAGGTAATTCCAAGTACAGGCCACAAAATGAACAAAAGCACCCAGGTGCTTACTGTGAGGAACTTTAGAAATAAAGCAGTAGTTCAGTTTTATTAGATCACAGGACATAAGTAAGGGAATGCAGCATACGGGGGTTTAAAGGAATGGGTGCCGATTACAGAGTCTTGAACAATCTGGTAGAAACTGCCGAGCAAAATGTGAGCAGTAGGGGGAGACAACAGAAATTTCTGAACCTGAAGTAAGGGGCCTGAACATGATAGGCTACATGTGATCATCCCCAAACCAACATAGATAAACTTCCAGTTCTATCTATCAGCTAATCCCCAAATGCTGTCAGATCATTTCTAATCTTGCCTTTCACTGTAAATTATGTCACCTATTACTGACAAGATTATTATCTCTCCTTCTTGATAACCAAGCCTGAGTTATCAGAGTGCAGCTTCCCCACCCCAAACCTCTGCATCTCTGGCCATTTTAGGATGTTTCTGGATTCAGAAACTACAGAGGAGGACTCATAGGATAGGACTGAGGAGGAGGTCACTTCTGGGATTTCCAGTGGGATGCGGTAGGCATATTTCTCAAAACAAGGCCACATGTGCTAGCAAGACATTCTAACTACTGAGAGAAGAAAGCTAAATATGAAGGTATTCTGCATACAAGGAAAACGGGCATAGAAAATAGGGACTCAGTAACAACAAACAATAAAACCCAAGGGAAAATGGTTACCTGGTCAACACATTTAAGCACAGACTTTAGATGAGAAGATGGGAGATGAGTGATAGGTACAAGGTGAGAACATGAGCAAAGGAATCAAACAACAGCCCAAGTAGCAGGACCAGGAAACGAGGGTAGCTTGAGTCTGTCAGGTAAGCAATGCATGCAAGGCTAACCGAGTTTGCAACGTGGTTGGCCTGGTGCCAGCTCAGGGGTGGCACTTAGCCTCCAGATGGGGCGAGGAAAACTGGATGGAGCCTGGATGAATGTGGGCTGGGGGACGTGCTGGGCAGCACTCCAAAATCCACTTGACATTTTCGCTTAAGAATGAGTTTTCAAACCTCTAATCATTTTTGGAACTTTATATATGCCCTTTCTATATCCTCATGTCCTTTCTGTAATGGAATGAGGAAACTGAGATCTGACATAGAGATGAGAGGGGAATTATGTAGTTAAGGCAGAGACCACTTTTAAACAGCCTTTCTACATCTGAGCTGGCATGACTAGGATTTACATTAAAAGTATCAGAGGCCATTCATGCAGCCTTATAAAGCAATCCAATGTTGCTGACACAGAAAATGGATACTAATTAGATCTAAGGAAAGTAGAGAAAGTTCAAGAAAAGGCAAGGGATGGATCAAGGGATGAATAAGCACTTGTATACAAACCCTGAAATGCTGACTTACTAAATTCTGGGTTACTAGCACAAAGGAGGTAAAACTTGAAGGCAGAAATGGTTTTCAAATAACTAAATAAATAATGAATATAGCTAACTTCTATTTTATACCACAATGCATTCTCTGAAATCATGCCATAAAGCAGCTTGTGTTTTCCCCTAGGAGTAATTTTATAATTGCATATTTTGTTCCTGAACAAGGATTTATTTTCAAATAAATCAGAGATATGGTCAACAATATGTTATAATAGCAAAGGTATAACAATGTTAGGCCTGGATAATAATTTAAATATCACCAATATATTTCTAGTCCTTATAAAATGGGCATCAATGAACAGTGCATGTTGCTTATACAAAGAATCAAATGCACCATAAAACTGTACACATCACACATATTACAACTTAGCTGCATTGCAAATTTGACCTATTTAAAAATAAATATATGAATCATAATACATGGAGTGGACAGATTATTATGACCACCTGATGTTCATAGGCAAATTAGCTATAATTTCACGCTGAAGTTGCTAGAGGGCCAGACTATTATAAATAGGGAAGCAGGTTGTTTGCCATGACAGTGGAGGTGATTCTTTTTCTGAAGATATGGGCAAACAACGTGATTTAACAACCTTTGAATGTGGTGTGTGTGTGTGTGTATATATATATATATATATATATATATATATATATATATATATATATACACACACACACATACACACACACACTAGGGGCCCGGTGCACAAAAAGTTGTGCATGAGCGCCCTCAGCCCGGCCTGTGCCCTCTCACAGTCTGGGACCCCTCGGGGGATGTCCACCTGCTGTTGTGCCTAACCAGCCTGAGTGAGGGGCTGATGGCTATTTGCAGGCTGTCCAAGCCCCCCAGTGGAGACCCTCACCCCATGGGGGTGTGGCCAGCCTGGGTGAGGGCTGAGGTCCATTTTCAGGCTGCCCACATCCCCTTCAGGGTTCGGGTCCCTACTGGGGTGCCTGTCCAGCCTGGGTGAAGGGCTGAGGGCCATTTTCAGGATGCCCACAGCCCCCAATGACCCAATGTCCCAGCGAGGCTGGCTGGAATCAGGTTTCTGGGGTTTATTTATCTTCTATAATTTAAACTTTGTTACCTTGAACAGAGGCCTAGGCAGGTAACGAAGCCTCCTGTTTGCTTCTGCTTCGTGGCTTCTATAATTGAAACATTGTTGTTATGAGCAGAGGCCCAGTAGGCCTAGGCAGGCAGTTGCAGTGGAAGCCTCCTGTATGCTCTAGCTCCATGGCTGCTGGCCTCCATATCTTGACTGGGTTAATTTGTATACAGCTGTTCTAATTGGCTGGGGGCATGGCTTGGCTGGTGGGCATGGCTTAGGTGTCTCGGAGTGATGGTTAATTTGCATATTATTCTTTTATTAGTGTGTGTGTGTGCGCGTGTGTGTGTATATATATATATATATGCACTGAGTGGCCAGATTATTATGACCACCCCATCAGTACTTCATTGGGCCACCTTTTGTGTTCAATACTGCAGCGATTCTTCTTGACATTGACTCCATGAGATGTTGAAAGGTGATGCGAGGAATCTGACACCGTGCCTGATGAATAGCACTGTCCAGTTCTGTGAGATTTGATGGTTGTGGAACCAGCTGCCTGATGGTTTTTTTAACTTCATCCCACAAATGCTCATTTGGATTGAGATCTGGTGATTGTGGGGCCACCTAAGCAAGGTAAAGTCTCCCTCAAGTTCTTGAAACCACTCCAGCACAATACGAGCACCGTGACATGGCACATTGTCTTGTTGGAATAAGCCATCTACATTGGGATACGCCATCAACACAATAGGATGAACTTGATCAGCAATGATACTTACGTATGTTGTGCTATTCAGATGTTGTTCCACATGAATTAAAGGCCCAAATTATGCCAGGAAAACATGCCTCAAACCATAACACTGCCCACACCAGCTTGAAGGTGCATGCTTTCATGCTGTTTCCGCCAAATTCTCACTCTGCCATCTGCATGATGCAACTGGAATCGTTATTCATCGGACCACATGACTTTTTTCCAATGCTCAACTGTTTAATCCTTGTGTTCCTGTGCGAATTAGAGATGTTTATCTTGGTAACTGCAGAAGGCAAAGGTGTTCGAACAGGCCTTCAGCTTCCATATCCCATTCGATGCAGTACACGGCTAATTTGCCTACAAATGTCAGGTGGTCATAATAATCTGGCCACTCAGTGTAGATAAAACTTAAATATTTAATCAACAACATTAAGTTCCTTCTTATAATTCAGTTAGACTATTTTGGAAGGCTAGTATTAAAACTTGAAAATGGGTATTACACAAATTTCCTTGAATATTTGTTTTTTCTGTTTTGTTTTGTTTTTTTACTTTCTATTCATATCTATCTATCATCTATAATGTTTGGTATGTTTCAGGTCCTCTTCTAAGTATTTTATAGGTACTAATTTATTTCATCCTCATCACAACACTGATACTGGTGCAATTATTACACTCATTTTATAGTTCAGAGAGGTGAGGCCACTTGCCCAAAGTCACACAGCGATAAGGGATAGAGCCAGATTTTGAAACCAGGACCCAAACTACTACAATGCACCACTGGACAAGTGCCTTTTCTCTGGACAAGTGCCTTTTCTCTCAAAACTTCCATGTAACAAGCAGAGGCATTCCAATGACATTTCGAAAAGTCACTTCAACTTTCCTTGTGAGGATTTGAAGGGAAGAGTTTTCCTATGGCTCTCTAGTTCCCCTCTTCCCCTTTAATTTCCTCACTCCAAAACATTACATATTTCATAGAAGGTAAAAGTAGGTCACAAAAAAGGCAACTTAAAAAGTGTGTCTAGTAAGCAGCCATGATGAGGATGGTGCTGGGGTAAGTGTGTGAGCTTTGTGACCTTGACAACAGCCATCAAATCATTCTTCTCCCTCCCCTGCACCATGTCCTCTCCCTTGTACAATCGCCTCCTGAATGAAGCAACATCTTCACACACCACTGTAAGCTTAAACCACTAAGTTTATGGTAACAATTAGCCAATATACATACCTTATCCTCACTGGATACATCGGAAGGGGATATAAGAAAGTGTGGCCTCACTGAGACCCGGCCAACTTGCTAAGCCTTCTTTACCTCTACAAGACTTAGGGCCAATGGCTATTTTTCATTTTTATTTTTCTATTCAATATGATTTTATACAATCATAAAGCCTTATTATACCTAATATGCATGTGTGTGCATGTGATACATATGTAGGTATACACACATAATGTATATATGTAACTTAGCAAAACATAAAGACACCATAATTGGACCAGTGTTACTCCAAAACTGTTGGTGATGAGAGACTCAGCTACTTTAACGATAATTAATCAGAGCTTAAGATAATAATTTCATAACATAGTGGAAGTGTGCCAGTAGAAGCTTTATTGAAATTAATATTTTAATGAGACAGGAAAAAATAATAGAAAAGTAAACTATGTAAAAACAAACAGTTTAGATGTTCATATAAACTTTATTGCTTTTTATACTGTAAAGTAATAAGAATGAAAAGAAAATTATTTTGATCTGCAATATGACCATTATTTTATAATTAATCTTGTGCTAGCTTTGGCAGCACAAATCCTAAAATATAATTAATCTTAAGACAACTGGAAAAGAAGCATCTTATTTAGTGTATCTGAATGAAAACCTCTAACAGTATCACAACAACCAAACAGCATTTATTTTCCAATCTTATTGACTCTGAAAGAATATGTGGTTTTCACTTCGTCGTGTGGGAGCATATGTTCGTGCATTGGTCTATTTTTTATGAAGTCCCATGACTCATCACTGTGGTCTAGACTTACGGTCTGAGGGAAAGTCTCTGATGGAGGGGATTGATGACTTTTGGGAGAGCAACATTTGACATTTATCATTCCAACGTCAGATGCTTCCTCATTTCCTTATCTCTCCTCACAGAGGTGTTCAGAAGCAATGCCTTTTTTCCAAGCCCTTTATAACCTTATTTATGATTTCAGTTTATACGCTTTCTAGAACTTACGAGTACGCTAAGTCAATACTAGTTTGTACATAATATTACAGAGTATATATTTTCCCATTTTTTTTTCCATTTTTTCAATCCCACCCCTCTATTGCTGACTAACAAATACTGCATTTTCCTTTTCACCACATACTGGGTGGAGCAAAAGTAGGTTTACAGTTGTGAGTATGCAGAACAGATTTTATTCTTGTATTAGTAATTCTTGTATCATTTTCCATATTAACAACTGTAAACCTACTTTTGACTTACCCTGTATATACTGCAATGGGGTTCCTGGTTTAAAGTAAAGGTTTAAGAACCAGTTTCTTCTTGAACAAGTCTTTTTGTAGAAATTTTATTTCAGGATTTTTCAAACAGCATTTTCTAAGATCTATCCTCTCGTGTGTGCCTGTGTATGTGTGCATGCAGAGAATGGAAGAGAATGGGACAGGAGGGGATACTATGGGGTAAGGATAGACAAGAGGATGGTTTGCAATCACACTCATTTCGCCAGATAATTGGGTTGGTGTAAAGCTAAAGCTTGTAAAGTATTATGTCAACCTTTAACTAGAGTAGTTCCACACAAACTCAACACTAACACTTATCAACCTGAGGCCCTGAACCTAACTGTCCCTTAAACCACACAAAGTCAATTCAAACACCTGGGGCAGACACTTACAATGGCTAACCATGAGGTCTGACCACCACTGGTTAGTTACTTTTAGTTTGTGATGCATTTTTTTTTCACGTACTAGGCAAAGTACCTAGGCAAAGTGGTATAGCAGCAGATTTGGAAATTACCGAAAAATCGGTACAGCGGTCTGGTAGGATTAACACTATACTTTGAGAAGTTGTAGAAAGAAAAAAAGCTTTTATTTCCAGGTGTTAAAAATGCATCCTTATCTATTATCCAACAGAGAGAAAATAGATTCCTACAAATGGCAAGTAGCCGTGGCCATTTTTGGTTCACACCATCATCTCTCCCATATAATCTGCCATAAAATAAAAAGGGTTTTACAAGGCACTGAATATTATGAATATTCTGGCAAGTAAATATAGCCAGAGTGCTGACATAATAAGAATTCTATTAAAGATTTGCATTTTCTTATGCCTACAAACATAAAATGTTCAGAAAGAGGAGTAGACTAGAATAGCAACTGCATTATGCTGAAAAATACCAATAATAATATGCTGGCAATTGTGCTATAATTGTTCACATTTCTTCTAAAGTGTTTTTCTAGTCCATGAGCACGTGAGCCTTAAACAAGCTTGATTACATCCGCAGCAGTATTAAATGAATCAAGAATAATAGTAGTGTACGACCAGAAAGGCTTTATGTACAGCTTTAAGACTTATCCCGGTGTTGCTGCTGTAGAAAATGGGACACAGGAGGGAACTCACTGCATTTATGACACTTTTTTTCCCTTCTGCTTTGCCTCCTTTACTAGAATGTCACTTCCAGATTTAGAGTCACCGATGTTCATTTCTGATCACCTAGTGCAACAGCCACAATTGCAGGCTGCAGACCTGTACAGAGCGGGGGTGGGAGTGGGGTAAAGATCATCAATCCAGAATTGCCACTCACAACTATTTTTATTTTTTTTTATATGAGTAAGAGTTGAAGACATTTCTCTCTACCTTGAGTCCAAAAAAACCTTGACATTATTGCCTAGATTGGTAAATCCTGAAAGGAAAAAAAAAAAACAAAAAACAAGGGCTACAGTAAACCCCACTGTCCCCCACTTATCAGAGGGGCCCATTATCAGGGCACTCATTCATCTCGAACAGTGGTTCTCAACCTTCCTAATGCCGCGACCCTTCAATACAGTTCCTCATGTTGTGGTGACCCCCAACCATAAAATTATTTTTGTTGCTACTTCATAACTGTAATTTTGCTACTGTTATCTGATATGCAGGATGTATTTAGGTGATCCCTATGAAAGGGTCGTTCAACCCCCCAAAGGGGTCGTGACCCAGAAGTTGAGAACCGCTGCTCTAGAATGATACATGGAGTCTCAGAAATGTTTGTGTAGTAAGGGAGTCTAGAGCACAATGTAGGACTCTCACATATCTGAGTTTTCATCTTGAAAGGCTGGGTCATGATCCAGCCTGTGGAAAACATGTGGCAAATGCCTGTGGCCCAGGCATAGGAGCAAGGGAGAGCACATAAGGGCTGATGGTAGAAAGGGAGAGGAGCTATGCAAAAGGAAGACGTGGGGGTTGAAATGCCATCAAGAATGGCCACGGAGGTACATGCCTGAGGCATCACCAGATCCAGCCAAGCATTCTGGAGGCGAAACTCTCTGGATACAGTCAGAACTTCCTAGTAAAGTCTACCTGTGACATACACCTTGCTGAAGGCTGCAGGGAGAAAGAATAAAGGAAATCGGGGCAGGGAGCAGAGTGGTCCCCCCACAAGGTGACTGGCAATAGCAAGGGCTGTTGAGGATACAGTGGGGATGTGGACGGGACCAACATGTGAGATGGCTGCCATTGGATCTCTAGTAGCGATAACAAATGCTGGCCATAAGACAACTGCAACTCATCGGTATCTTTAACGTGGTGCGCTGCCTCGTGTTGACCTGCAAATATTTTCTTAAAAAGTAAATCGATGCCCATATTAAAACACAGAATTTTTATGTGATATTTCCACTTTATTGTAAAAATTATACTCTCCTGCTTTACAGCAAACCCACGTGACAATAATCAGCTGGGGCTCATAGTGTTTTATCTCTTTAGAAAGGTACATGTTCTCAGTTCCTACATTTCCATAACTCCTGACTATAAATGATGTTTTATTCATGTTTATAATAAAAAAAGGAAAAGAGAAAAAAACAGATCAAGAGAAATATGTGCTAAAAACTAAATATCTGTGTGTCCCTTCCCACCCCCCACCCCCACCCTCACTATCATATATACCTGTTATGTTGAAATCCTAACCTTCAATGTGATAGTATTAGGAGGGGGGGTCTTTGGAAAGTAATTAGCTCATGTGGGTGAAGCCCTGATAAAGGAGGCCTCAGAGGGCTTCTGGCCCCTTTCACCAAGTGAGGACACAGCAAGAAAACAGCCATCCGTGAACCAGAAAGTAACACTTGGACTTCCCAGCCTCCGGAACTGTTAGAAATAAATCCTGTTGTTTCTAAGCCACCCAGTTTATGATATTTATTATAGCAGCCTGAAGTAGAGCAACATGTCTTTTGGGGGGAGGGGGTTTCATTTCCCTAGCCACTCTAGTCATTGGGAACCTGAGTTACACAACAAGTTAGCAAGTGTTTTTATCACTGCAGTAACATATTTCTGCCTCGTGCATGATGTCAACAGGTTTAGGAAAAACAAAACCCAATTTGAGCTGGAGAATATTTTCCTTCATTTAAAAAGGAATACAAATATATCCACTTGGCAATCACAATAGATACTGAAGGGCTATCATGTTCAAGGATGTATAAAAAAATTGTTTTTTTCGACAACCGCATTCTCAAAATAAGCACTGTAAAGGGAGTACAGCGGTTGCCAATATTAGATCTATGTTTCTCATTTGTCTTCCTTTCCCCCCGCTCACACAAAGAGCTCCTGTCAGTGTAGGCCTGCCACACGCAGGAAGACACGGGCCTTTGGCTCAGCGCCTCTGACTCCATTGTGTGCTACAGGGCAACCAACTCTATGAGGTCTCGGTAATTTAAAGGAGGCATTTATAGAGACAGGCTCACTCCTCAGGCCACAGCAAACCCGGGGCCTTACCGCATCAATGTATTAAATGGTCCCAAAGAGAGACTGACATTTGCTATCTAATTCTACTGCCATATAGACCTGCAAAACATGGCTCATTTTCTAGACCCATTGACCTTCCTCTCATAAACCCTTTCTTTCCTATATCATCTCTTCCCCCCAATCCCTAGCCACTAAATACACACACTGACAAATTGAGTAAACCTTTCAGCTACCTAAAAGTAAAAGCTTCACTGGAGTGGGTCTTAAGGAAAAATCCCTCATTAACATAAGCTATATATTTGGAAATATAAAGGAAGATCAATGGGCAATAATTGCTAAGGAAATTACTGGCCATTTGGAATTTCTTTTCTCACTTGTAAAGACTGCTTCTGCTTTATGAAGAAGAAGCATTCATTCACTCCACAAGTATTTCTTGAAATGCTAATTACATGATCAGCACTCTTGTAAACTTTGAGAATGAGGTAAACAATTCAGCCAACTCCTGCTTTCCTGAAGTTTATACTTAAGACAATTACAGAGATGAAGAAATACATAGCATCAGTGAAAGTGAAATGAGGTAGGCAGTATAGATGCTATTGAGATAAAGGGGTTTGAGAAGTCTTTTAGAGAAGACATTTCAGTAGAGAATAGAATCAAAGTGAACATCTGCGTTAAGAATATTCTAGTTGAAATGAACAATAATTATAGAAAGTTCCTACAGCAAGAATGGCCAAGACCACCTGACTGGACAGGAGTGAGTGGCAGGGAGAGCTATGAAGTGAATTCAGACCAGAAGCAAAGTCTTCTAAGATTTTGTAGTCACAGAGAAAAGTTATGAGTCATTAGAGGCCACCAAGAGATTCTCATCGAATGCATGTCATGATCCAACTATGTTTCTGAAAGATCTCTGGTTCTATATTGTAGGGTACAGACAGTGGAAAGAGAGCATGAAAAGAATGGTTACTGCAGACGTCTAGGAGGGAGACGAGGACGGCTAGGAGCAAGACTAGTGCTGTGCATATGGAAAGCAGCAGTACAATCAGGAAAATATTTCCAGGATAGATCCCAATAGGATACGTTAATCAACAGATGAATGGAGTTCAGAGTTATCATCAAATAAATTTGTACAACGTAATATATTCATCAATATTCTAGGAGCTTGTGGGCAAAGTCATCCCACAAGTAAAGACTCACAAGCCATGGTAAAAATGCAAATTTAATCTAATTTCAATGGGGCCCATATTTAAATCTGGCATGACTTGCACCAGCTGCCCTGAAGAGAAAGCTAACTGGAAAACAAAAGAAGCTACTGTGAAACAACTTTATATCCAATTTGTGGAACTTTAAATCTAAAGTTAGGGAGACTCACCTGGGCAATAATGGCCAGGGAGTGACAGATGGCTCCAGGTGGAGACAGGTGACCAGAGGGGATACTGATGTTCCTCACTGGAGGTGCCTCAGCTTTCACAGGGATGAGGACAATAGCTGGGACAGCATAAGGTTCTAGATTTCATAACCCAATCTTCTCTTCTCATGACTTCTAATGAGTTGCAAAGTATTTGTATCCTACAAAAGCTCTTTCAACTTCCCAGGTCACAGGAACAGCATTGCTAGAGGCTATATCCCTACACTGCCCAGTTTCCAAGCTACTGCAAAACTGCGATCCTAAATCCTCTCTTCTTTCAGCCTCTATAGGGTCACATGTTTTAAAAGATGATAGTTATGATTAAGGGAAGACAAACTAGCAGCAAATATCCCTTCCACTCCTAAAAACATTACCAGTATCATGATACATTATATTGGCAAATATTATCTACATACTTTCCTTCAATAAAACACAGTTCTCCAACCTAACCATAACATCATCATGCCCATACTAAATACTTGAAATGACAAGAATTTCAATAAGAAGAAAAATCAAGTAATAAAAACACGAAGGATGAACGTAACAAAAATTAATTTTTTTAATTGCATTTTAACCTCTTACCTTCTCAGTTATATTAAGAAATGAATTGTCTTTTTCAGTAGAGTATTAACTTAAATAATTGTAAAGATACAATTCTTCTAAGAATAACTTGTATCACAAAGCAGATACTTCCATTGTATAACTTAAGTCCATACTACATGAACATACTTGTAAACATCTAAACTAAAAACAAAAGTATATCAAGAAAATAAGAATTGATGTTAGTATTAAGATCCTTGTTAATAATTATATATATACATGTATATGTATATGTATATGTGTGTGTGTGTGTATATATATATATATATATATATATATATATATGATCACCACTTACAATTAAAGTACTTTTCAAAAACTAAGTTTGATCTAGTTATGTTAAACATAACATTAACTAAAAATATCTTATTTGTGAAAAAACATAAATATATATACCATGGTATTGCATTCATCTATTAAATGTACTTTTCTTGAGTTTTCATGATGTAACCAGCATTTTGATAGATACTGATGATACAAAAAGCCTCACACATCCCCCAAAGAAGTTCTATTGTGACAAGTTTTGGAAATATAAAGGAAGAGATGATTCACTTACTGGTATCTATGTTTAAATTGAGTACTGATGGAGTATTTAAATTGCATTATTTTTCTTTTATTAAAATATAGGTTTACTGATTCCAGAGAGGAAGGGAGGGAGAGATAGAAACATAAATGATGAGAGAGAATCATTGATTGGCTGCCTCCTGCATGCCCCCTTCTTGGGAACAAGCCTGTAACCTGGGGGTGTAACTTAACCCAAATAGAACCTGGGACCATTCAGTCCGACACTGTATCCACTGAGCCAAACCAGCTGGGATTACATCATTTTTCTATAGGGTAATATTATATGGAATGCTATGCTTCCACAGCGAATATTAACCCCAAGTTGTATACGTTTAAAATAATTGATTTTAAACAGAGATTTGACAAGAGAATCATACCATCTTTAGCTAAATTTATTTTTATTCTTTCAGCATTGACCTACAGAGAGGGTAGCATTATCCATTGAATAAAACACTAACAAATGGCATATCAGATATGAAATGCAGTGTTTTCTTTCTCTTGATTCAATGTCTGACTTGTTTTGTAGTGTTACAAACATATCTACTCCCAGAAGTTCTGAGAGTCACATGGTTCTACACTAGAAAGAAGAGGGAGTAAGTGAGTGGCTATTCTCAGGCTAATACGCACCAATCTTCCAGACAGATGTTGGTACTTGTGAAATAAGGACCAAATAACTCTTTTTCCTTCCTTCCTTAAGTCAAGTATCCAAGTAAATTTAAAGAAATACATACACCATTTTATATCAATCAATTTTATAAATAAAACTAGAGGCCCAGTGCACAAAAATTTGTGCACTTGGTGTGGGGGGGGGGTCCCCTCAGCCCAGCCTGTGCCCTTTCACAGTCTGGGACCCCTCAGGGGATATCCACCAGCTCGCTTAGGCCCACTCCCTGGGCGATAGGGCCTAAGCTGGCAGTCAAACCTCCCTCTGGCTACCCGGGAGCCCTTAGGGGATGTCCACTTCCCAGCAGGGAGCAGGCCTAAGCTGCAGTCAGACATCCTTAGCATTGTTGAGGAGGCAGGAGAGGCTCC
This sequence comes from Murina feae, assembly GCA_004026665.1. Lineage (NCBI taxonomy): Eukaryota > Metazoa > Chordata > Mammalia > Chiroptera > Vespertilionidae > Murina > Murina feae. Next base: position 16,666 of record PVJC01018378.1, on the reverse strand, counting down.
TGCCACCACCACCACTGTGCTGGCAGCCATCAGCTTGGCTTGTGCGTGAGCAGAGCTCCCCCTGTGGGAGCGCACTGACCACCAGGGGGCATCTCCTGCATTGAGCATCTGCCCCCTGGTGGTCAGTATGGGTCATAGTGACCAGTCATTCCCAGTGGTTCTGTTGTTAGGGTCCATTTGCATATTGTCCTTTTATTATAGAGGATAGAGGTCTGGTGCATGGGTGGGGCAGGCTGGTTTGCCCTGAAGGGTGTCCCAGATCAGGGTGGGGGTCCCACTGGGATGCCTGGCCAGCCTGGGTGAGGGGCTGATGGCTGTTTGTAGGCTGGTCAAGCCCCCCAGAAGGTACCCTTACCCCATGGAGGTATGGCTAGCCTGGGTGAGGGTCTGAGGGCTGTTATCAGGCTGGCCACACCCCCTTCAGGGTGGAGGTCCCTACTGGGGTGCCTGGCCAGCCTGCACCGGGGGCTGAGGGCTGTTTTCAGGCTGGCCACAGCCCCCTAAGGGTGGGGGGAGGCATCCTGCTGGCATGCCTGGCCAGCCTGGGTTAGGTGCTGATGGCTGTTTGCAGGCTGGCCAAACCCCCCAGTGGGAACCCTCACCCCATGGGGGTGTGTCCAGCCTGGGTGAAAGGCTGAGGAATGTTTTCAGGAGGCCATTCGTATCTGGGATTTATTTATCTTCTATAATTGAAACTTTGTAGCTCTGAGTGGAGCCCAGGGCTTTCCAGTGCAGGTGGGAAGCTTGGCTTCTTCCATCGCCAGGGGCAACCCAAGTGAAAGGGCACAGGTTGGGCTGAGGGACCCTCTTGAGTGCACGAATTTTCGTGCACCGGGCATATAGTTAAATATAAATGTTTAACAGCACAGAGGTTTTAAGACAATAACTATGACTGTATATCTGGTTTTTGGAAGTTTTCATTGGTGCTCTTTACCTAGTTAGTTCAGTAATGAAGAATGTGAAGAATGAATAGTGCTCCTGTAAAATGCCCTGTACACTTGTGTTCTGAGCAGTCAACATGAAAGTTTAAGTAGATTAAATATATATGAGCAGTTTAGTATAATAGTGAAATAAATTCATCATGATATTCATAATCATTAGTCAGTGTCATGACAATTAGCTACAGATAATAAATAAATTCATTAATTAACATAATTAGCTCTACATTTACATAGCCAACTGAGGTTTGGTTTTTCTTTTTCCCAGTTCTTCAGGATCTCCTTGAGAGTCAGCCATATACGATTTTACCCCATAACCACAAATGTGTCATATAATAAATGTTTGATTTAAAATGCTGGATGGTGTGTTTAATCAGCTCTATCTATATATGTCCTCCTCTCCTCTCTTTCTGCCCGCCCTCCTCTTCTCCCTATTCTCTGCACCTCTGCCCCTAAGTACATCTCCACAGATCACAGATCAACAGATCACAAGTCCTGAATAGGGCTTCCCCAAATCATTGTTTTCTTCTCTGCTTCCAGCCTCTTTTACTGGAAATGTTCTTAACACATCTCCTGCCCACCCACCCCCTCCCCATTCCCTCCAGAAAGGTCAGCTCTTGTGTACCAAAAGGCTCAAATGCTGAGAAGGAATGTGTGGAATTTCAAAAAGGACAAGGCAGTGATACCCAGCAAAGAAGAGAAGTTGGAGAGATGGCCCCAAGACCCTGCACTGAACAGCTGTGATGTCCTGGGGCTGAGGCAGCTGTGGGAGATAAGGAAGAGCAAAGAGCAGGAATGGATAAAGGGCTCTTAAAGCCCCAGCGACCCATGTCCCTGGATCTCAGGCTATGGCTAAGAAAAAGTGTACAATGCCAGGCATGTGCTCTGAAGTCCTTAATCGTGTCTCGAATTAACGCTCTCTGCACCATTGATTTAGGTAATATTCTGGTGGTGTTCAAAGGGGCAAGGGGAGGAAATTAATATGAAAGAGTATTTGAGAGGAATGAACACAAGTTAATGTTCATAAATACAGTATGTGAAATACTATTATCTCTTTCCCCAGTGCCAAAATCAGAGACTCACGTGCTCAGTTCAGATTAAGCTAGATGTGCTCATTGTTAGATCAACAAAAAGTCCCAGAGTTGTGTGAACCTTGATATACATTAGCTGTCACATGCTTTTTGGTCAAAATTCTGGCAAAGCAGACAGAGCTAGAATAACTGAATTATGCAGCTATACCACTTTTTCACATCAATGGGGGCACTGACCCTTAAGGGCACTGTGGTCCTGTTGGCCAGTGTAGGAAGACAAGGTCGGAAGGACCAGATATATGACAGACTAGTAAAGACTCCAGCGGGAAAGGTCTTTCCTGGGTATAACAACATCTAACCCTCCCCCAAGGAAAGCCCCTGAATCATAGGTTCTCGATACAGAGGGACTGCCAATCAATGCCTCCCATTGCTGCAATGACTCTCACTTTTTTAAAAAAATATATTTTTTATTTATTTTTACAGAGAGGAAGGGAGAAGGATAGAGAGTTAGAAACATTGATGAGAGAGAAACATCGATCAGCTGCCTCCTGCACACCCCCCCACTGGGGATGTGCCCGCAACCAAGGTGCATGCCCTTGACAGGAATCAAACCTGGGATCCCTCAGTCCGCAGGCCAATGCTCTATCCACCAAGCCAAACTGGCCAGGGCAACTCTCACTTTGATACCCAGAGCACAGGTTCAAGGGGTCTTACTTTTACAGTTTACCAAACATCAAGGAAAAGGCGGGGGGGGGATCAATATAGAAATTTTTGGGAATCTAAATACTTTGCCTGATAGAATGTATACATTGCCTTATAGGATGTATGGATTTTACTCTATCAGAGTCAGCTTGTTCTTTATAGCTAGCAGTTCAGCAGGTTGCCCTCAACTCCAATCGTTTTCCTTTGTACAATACAACCAATGAATAACCATCACACAATGTGACATGATTAATTTTTTAAGGCAAATCCTCTGAAAATAATGAATAGCCTTCAAGTTCCTTAAGGGAAACATAAAATTTCCATGGTGGTCATTTTATTAACACAGTGAGTTTTGAAACTCCATGTAAATTAGATTTTAAAATTAAAGTGTAAATTTCATTTAAGGCACATCCATCTTAACATGCAAATCAGAGCAATATATTTCGAAGAAACATATTTTAATAATATTTTAGATAATCAACATTAATGGGGAAAATATAGTAAATAAATACAATTTCAGGGAAATTAATGATGTGTATCACTGAAATTACAGGTGTTTATTCTTAAAATCATTACTTAAATGTAAGGTTCTTTTTAATTCCCAGAGATTTACTTTTCTCTACTCACTAACTAAATTCCCCATTAACCTCACAGAGTACAGCTTCTTTGTTGTACAGCTGATTACCCTCCCTTTTTATTATGCAAATAAGACTATACAGGTGGTTACACATTTTGAAATAACTGTTACTAATTATACATTATTCTCTAAAGCCACAATAAAATGGAATAAACTTGATATTGACATAAGGAAAATATGCAATTTAAGGGAATGATATGGTATCAGAAACAGATGTTACCACAAATTACAGTCTAATAATTTAAGGGTGAAATCGTGCTGAAGGCTTTGTCATCTACAGTGCATTTCTTTCTCACTTACCCAACAGGAATCAGGGCTAAACATTCTAAATATAGTTCATCACACTTGAATTCGACATGATTAATTTGACAAAATTGATTCATTAGCTCAGAAATTCAATTGAATAGAAATACTTCACTTACCAGGATAATTCATGATGACGCAAGTTACAGTACAAAGGTTTACTTGCTGAAACACAAGGAGGAGGAAAAGAAGGGAGTGAGTCCAACGCAATGAAATAGGATGAAGCAAGCACTGGCGGCAGGTGCCCGGCTGGCAATCTGACCGCAGAGCCACGGGAACTGGGGAAAGTGGCAGAGACTAACAGGTGCATATTCACAGTCACACAATCACAGGGAAGCAATTCAGACCCAACACTGAGGGACTAAGAGGGCCACTGAGCCGGACTTCCCCTTCTCAATGGACCTCAGATTTAGACTTAGAAGTTATCTAGTTGAGATGCACTGAAACATTTGAATAAAAAAAAAGGTGTTCATTCAATTAAAATTCTCAATATATTAGACATTTTGGATGATATTAGGCATATCTTTATTTTCTAATGAACCAGGAGCCTCAACAATGAGAGCAGCTAGACCAGTTTTGATCTCAGAGATACATGCACTGGTAAACCAAGAAACAAAAAAATTCAGATATTGGAGATAAAGTTCTAGACTGTGTTAGCTTTAGGATATTGTCATAAATACCAACATTAGTAAGTTTAATAGTACAAACCATAAGAGCAGGGGATTTTCGCATAGTAACTGCTTTGTCACATATAAGCAGTTATACTGACCCAGGACAAAATAGGTGAAGAAGAAAAAAGAAACATTAACTCAGAGTGCTTTATCATTTTAAGCATTAATAAATTGTTAATTTATGAACCACCTCTATTTACCCTTTCTTAATAACTTTGCACAAATATCTAAAGGATGGTCCATAAATCTTGAGTTATCCATGTACAAAATGTATGTCAGTGTGTGTGTGTGTGTGTGTGTATTTTTGTGTGTGATTTTGACAGTTCCTACAACACAACCGCATTACTCTTACTCCTTAGACTACAGGCCCAGTGCATGACATTCGTGCACTAGAGGGAGGGGGACCCTCAGCCCAGCCTGTGCCCTCTCAGAGAACAGGCCTAAACTTGCAGGTGGACATCCCCCGATGGGTCCTTAGCACTGCCATGGAGGTGGGGAAGGCTCCCACCACCACTGCAGTGCTCGCCAGGGTGAAAGAAATATAAACATAAACCCAACAAAATAAAGGAAAATTCTATCCAAATCTTAAAATATGACCTTACCGTAGGGACTTTGGTTATACCAAGGTTTAGTAAATAATCATGAGAAACTGCAATCTACTGCACTCTATCTGCATAGCAGCAAATCCAAGTGATTGCTTCATAGTTTCACTTCCTCCCAAAGTAAGGCAGCTCATTAAAAAAGAGACTAATTTATCAAGGTTTATGTTTTCCCTTATCAAAGTGTTTGCAACTGAGACTGGACAGAAGTAGGATCAGCTCATGTTTCTTATTAGACATGAATAAGAGGAGGACATGGGATATGGTTTCAACAATGGGGGTGATGTTAGCCCCAAGGAGGGCTGGTCTGTAAAGCTTTGTGACCATGAAGACATGATTCTAAGTAACCTCCTCAACTACCTGAGGAATAAGAAACCAAAACATAAAGCTACATGGTGGGGTTGAGGGAGTGTCGATAGGACAGAGCTGGGACTTAATGGAAAGTTGACTTCGAGGTTATCCTTTGGGAGTGAGAGTCGAGGTCTAAAATCTGATTAGAGACTAAAGTGGGAACCTCCTAATTCTTGAAGCCCAAGCCACAGGATCTACTATCTGGAAGAATTATTTAATTCTAAATCCTATCAGAAAGGGGACGAACTGGAAAGGGGGCTCGTGATAGACTGGCTATTCACTGCTTACATCAGAAACTAGAAAAAATGAGAGGAAGACAGAAAGTATGAGAAAAGAAAATCGAGCTGGCACTTGCCTTTTTTTGCTTCAGGCCCAGCAAATTTTGAAAGAAACTAGAACTGTCCCATAGGACAATAGAGCAAACTTCAAAGAATCCCTTTGGAATCAATTAGTGCCTACAAATATTTATCTAAGAAGTCACTCAGAGATATTTGACAGGTAAATAATTGCATTCAGTGAGGTACAATACATAGCCCTGTGAACAAAGCATATGTCTGTGTTCTTGCTAAAGAAACTACAACATTACTAAGCATTTGACAAATGATGAAAATGGTATTATTGAGCTAAAATGGTCTGACCTCTGGAAATTGCTCTTCCAACTATTCAGTTTAGCTGAACATCTAGAACAATGGAATAACAAATAAGGCTAAGTTACATAAGAGTCTAATTCTTAATGGAAATGACTATTAAAGTCATATTGATTCTGTTCCTGGGAAAGATTAATAATTCTAGTTTACCTACTTATGAGCCAAATACTTCATGTATTTTCCCAAAAAAATCTTCCCAACAACCAATGAGGTGGACATATTTCCATTTCATAAACTGGAATACTGAGGCTGAGTTTAGAGGCATAGTCAGAATTGAGCCCAATATATATCCAAAAGCAATTAAAATCAGCATCTCATAGAGATAGCTGCACTCCCATGTTCACTGCACCATTATTCATAATACTTAAGATACTGAAACAACCGCCCTGACTGGTTTGGCTCAGTGGATAGAGCATTGGCCTTTGGACTCAAAGGTCCCGGGTTTGATTTCGGGCAAGGGCATGTACCTTGGTTGTGGGCACATACCCAGTGGGGAGTGTGCAGGAGGCGGCTGATCGATGTTTCTCTCTCATCGATGTTTCTGACTCTCTATCCCTCTCCCTTCCTCAATGTAAAAAAAATCAATAAGATATATTAAAAAAAAAGATACTGAAACAACCTAAGTATCTATCAAAGATGAATGGATAAAGAAAATGTGGTATATGTACACAATGGAATATTATTTAGCCAAGAGAAAGAAGAAAATCCTACAATTTGTAACAATTTGGTTGACCTTGAGGACTTTATGCTAACTAAAATAATTCAGAGAAAGACAGACAAATATTGAATGAACTCACTTATATGTGGAATCTGATTTAGACAAACTCACAGCAACAGAGTACATCAGTGGTTAACTGGGGGCTACAAAGTGGGGGAAATAGGGAGATATTGATCAAAGAGTACAAACTTCCAATTATAAAATTAACAAGTTTGGGGGATATAATAGCATAGTGATTATAGTTAATACTGCGGTAAGAAAGTAGATCTTAAAAGTCCTCAGCATGAAAAAGAAATAGTAACTATAGGACAGAATGCAGGTAATAGCTTATATATGTTGCAATATATAAATGTATCAAATCAAAACCTTAAACTTGCACAATGTTATATATCTATTACATATCAATAAAGCTGGAGGATACAAAGACCCGAGTCCAAGATTGCAGACTCCAAAGCATGGAGACAAGGTAAAAATCACTTCCAGAGGAATACTAGAATTCTTCCAGATGGATTCATCATGTATTTGTATCAATACTGTTCCCAAAGGACTCAAATAATAATTCAAGTCTATAAAATGCCTTTTTAAGCACTGATTTAGTACGTAGCATAAACACAATCTCTATAAATCTATTCTGATTGACAAGTTATTAAAGAAAGAATAATAGTCATATTTAATAGGTGTTAAGAACCTCTGAAAGATCTAGATGTATTGTACACACTTACTAATTATAGCTCAGAGATAACTAATAGGTTCTTTTATAAGCCCAGTAGATGTCTACATATTATAATAGTTTGTCAACTGTATTCTTTTCCAACTACCCCTGATGGAAATGTGTAACTGTTAAAACTACTAAAGTAAATGTAACCAAAGCAAAGCAAACCACATTGCAATATTTATGGCCATATGTTTTGTAATGCACATGGGATCAAATAACATGTAATAATTTGGCTGCTTTAAGAAAGAAAAAATAGCTTCTAACATAGCGGCAAAATCCTAACAATAGTTTACTAGAGTACTTGACTTATGATATAAATAAGCTCTCCTACAGGAATGAACTCAATTGTTGTTACAATGAAGTCTTAATTGAAAAGTGGGGTCTTGAAAACCTATACTGAATGTTCTGAAGCTATTGAGAAAACGTATTAATTTAAATCGTGGCTCAAAGGATAATATTTAAGAAACGAATCTGCTTCCACGATGACAAATCACACCTCAAAATCATCCCAGGGGCATCAAACCCTAGAGCTGTGCAAGACCCTGGACTGTCCTTCAGTCTGGCCCATACAAATATCAGCAATAAGTACTGCTCACATTCCACCTGCAGCCTAATCTAAATGAAGGTAAATAAGGCATTCATGCAAGAAATTAACACATGGCAGAAAACAGTACTGAGCTCCAGGGTAAAATTCAGTCTTGTGTCACAGTAAAAATCAAAGAATCTCACTTAGAATATGAAATCCCTAAACAGCATCTCATTAGCATAATTCAAACTTTACTCCAGGGACAAATACTTTTACAATATTTACTTTAATCTTATCCCATCATGCTGTTAAAGGAATTTTTCAGCCTCTGGAACGACTGTATAGGCAGAAAAACACTATCAGTGGTTTTGACTTAGTTATTTAATCTCATTAATATTATGTATTTTCTAGTAATATTAATCATTATTTTGGTTATTGCTATTGCACTGATTTAGAAGATACATGAACATGTTGTTCCAATATGCTCAGTGTTCATTTTATTTCATAAAGAAAAAATAACGATTTCCCATGTGCTAATGAGCAACAAGTGTCTGTGAAACCGCAGGGGTAAATGTTCTAGGAGCTCACTGGTAAGACATGAAAAATAAAGTGATCTCATTTTATATACGCCTCTACAAGGATGCAAAGGTCAACTAGCTGTTTTAGGGCTACATCTTGCTCTGATACTTGAGGGCTGGTCTGTAGAACTTCAGAGTAAAGTGAAGTCAAACTGAAGCCGAAGCCCAAAGACAGAATCTGCAAAGAAGGGCTTACGCAACGAAGGGGAGGCACACGGCAACGCTGCGCGTGTCTGCAACACGACAGAGAGCGGAGGACCACAAGGAAACGTCTTACAGTGTTTCCTTACGCAGACTCCTTTCTGAACTCTGAAGCAGAGCAAGAAATGCCTGGAAAAGATGCTCCCAGAAGTTATATAACAGCAGAGCAGAGCAAATAAACATTCTGCTTAATGCTGCTGTGCTAATTTTAATATCTGTCTCTGAAATACCCTCCTAAAAATAAAAATAAAAATTACGGGATATAGTATATATCCATGTAGTCATGGATTCACAGCTTGCATGGTTTCAGCCAATGGAGGCTAATACTGATGAAATGGGAACTTTTGGCCTACGAGCACCGGATTGCTGACACTCTACAACTTTACTCGGGGGAACTATTTTCATCGGTGTATGTTTCTCTCACTAGTGTGTCTTTTTATGCTGCTTATTTTGAGTGCTGATGAGCAGTCCTGGCTCTGAATGACTGACAAATTTGGCTGGACTTTCTAGCAGAAAACAAGACAACGCATAGCACTGGCTGTCAATGTACCTGCTCTACGATGGCTCCAGGTTCTTCCAGGAAATGGTGAAGGAAACACTAGGTAAAGATCTTCAGGACGTTCAGGATTGATGCAAGTATCTGGCATCACAAGAGGCACCACGGACTCTGTTAGAGTATGCAGATAGAAAGATACGGGCTGGGAGAGGCTGGGAGAGGCAGCTGGGCTTCCAGAAAGTAAATGTGAAAGGCGACAAATTGAAAGTAGACAATGGAGGTGGCAGGCTCCTACATGAGCAGGAAAAATTCAGAGATCCTCCAGGATGTGGTCTAACCTGAGGCATAACGCCTAGGCAAAGGCGCCTTATAGCTTTAACATCCTTTCCTAGGCGAAGGCGCCTTATAGCTTTAACATCTTTATTTTGAGACGTAAGGAGGGGGTGACTTGCTCCTTGCCTAGGAATGTTCCAGCCTAGGGGTATAAATCCTCTAAACTCCCAAATATCACATCATTCAGTTCAGCCTCCGCTGGCTGAGCTGCCCCCTCAGGTCCTATCTGAGTGTATTTCTTTCCTGCAAATAAATCCATGCCTGGCTTTGCTGCCATTTGCTGTCTCTTGTTTGAATTCACTCCTACGAAGCAAGGCAAGGAGCAGGGGCACAGCGTGCTGTCTCTCGCTAGAGCTTCTCTCAGGCCAGAGACCCCTTGGACCACTCCTGACAGCTCCCCTGGAGTCTACAAGGCTGGGACACTTGCATCCGTGGTACCTGGAATGAACTGCTGCTGGAGGAATTCTCGCCTGAGGAACCAAAGAACACCCAAACCGGATGGTAAGAGTAAATCTTCCTGGGAACCAAGCCAGACTTTTCAAACTGCAGGACCTGACCCGTTATCAGGTCATGAAATCAGTCTGCAAATCAAGGTCTTTGTTTTAATGCAATAATGTGATACACTTGATTAAAATAAAAAGATCACAGTATGTCATTCACAGCGAACTGAACTATCGGCCATACCATTTTCCTCCCATTTCTAATGTGTATCTGGTTATGTCATATAATGTCTAGCCGTGGGTCACATTTTAAAATGGTGTGGAAGCCAACAGCCTAAGCAGAAACTACCACAGAGCAGTGCCGAGTCAGTGTCTCCATTCTATGAACTGTACTCCCCACAGAAAATGGGCTCCGAGAACACAGAAATGACCCCTCTTCTACAAAGCTCAGCTTACGCAGCGTGCCTCTACATACTACTATCCTCCGTGCCATGTAGCACACTGAGCACTGGAGTGCTAAGTGCCACCCACCAACACCACCAGCCCTCTCCTCAGCTAACTATAGCTTTGAGCTCTGGTCAGGTTCCTGAGAGGCACCCCGTGACTTCATCAAGATTGGAAACTTATTGAGATCCCAAACTCTCTTGGTTCAAGTCCTAATATTCTGCCTAGATTTTCCTAGACTCTTCCTCCCATCACATAGAACCTCTTGTTTCAGTGTTCAAAGTCTGCCTGATGATCTGTTCAGAAAATGAACTACAGCTACAATGCCACCATTGCCTGCTTCTAGGGCACTTATCCTAGCACCAAAATGTTCTGGAAGACAAGGCTGCACATTACCATGTTCTTTGGATATTCTCGGTGATCTGTGACTGTTCCTCCAAGACCTAACCCTCCAAATAACTCAGTTCTTCACAGCCAATGCTCACTCTTTCTTTGCTAACTTTACAAACCAGCTTAAGTCTGAATATGTGTCAGAACCTGAGTTCAAACAACTTCCACCCTATCTTTCCATGAATCTATCGATAGTCTCTTCCTCCCAGCTTCTTGGTGGCAGGTAGACCTACAATACTCAGTAAATGCAGGCCATCCTCTGAGTCTGGCTTAAAATATGAATATTATGTTTTAAGGACTGCCCTTGTAAATGAGTTCTAGTTTTATGGCAACTGCGGGTTGTTCCATCTCTGGGCACTTGACCGAAGAATTGTAAAGGCGATCACAGTGAAGCACAAAATGCTCAAATCAACTTCTAAGAAATCAAAACAATTTCTGCAGTGTGTTTCCCTGGCATTTATCTCTTCCCTTTTTATCTCTTCCCCTGGTGTTAGAAATTCAATCCCCAGACATGTGATTTGAGTTAGGAATGCTTTTGGCTATAAGCAACATAAAGCCCAACTAACCGTAGCTTAAACAAATAAGGGCATATTTTTCTCACAAAAGAAGACTAGGTGGAGGTAGACGGCTGCTGTTAACAGTTCAGGAACTAAAAAAAATATCAGGCTGAAGTTTTTGGGATTATCTTGACCTTTTCCAATGCTAGTTTCCTTACGAAGCTCGGTGCGTGCTCAAGGCACAAGATGAAGGAGCAGAAATGACACTGCCAACCACATCTGACCCCTTTCATCTAGAAAACAAGCACTTTTTAAGGAACTGTTAAGCAACCAGGCTGGTCACATGGACACCTGCAGCTGCAAAGAAGGCTGTACAAACTAGGAAAAAATTGCCAAGATTAACTGAAGCAAATAAGAATCTATTGCTTGTGCTATTACAATCCTAAACAAATTGGGTTCTATTAAGAATGATGACAGTGGAAATATCAAGTTAACAATTAACAGAGTTGACCACCTCCTGCGACCTCCAGCTACAAAGTCAATGGGTCAAAGAATGTCAATATTTTCTGCCTTTATTCAAGAATATTTGAGTCTTTATAATGTGAAGTGTAAGAACCACCAAACATTTCTTAGTCCTTAGGTGTTGACTAAGCAATTTTTAGAAAATGCCATTCTTGTTTTCATGCATAATGGTATACTCTCAATGTTTTCATTATGGAAGCCAGAATACCTAATTCTCTGAGAGCAGTCTTTATCACTAGTTGTAAAAAAAAATAGTGTTTAAATAATTAGAAGAATACATGAAAGATTGGCATTGGAATATCTAGGTTGAAAATCAAATCGTGCCTCTTCATGAGTGGTGGGGGGCTTATTGGGGGGATGAGGACACATTTGTAATATCTTGACCAACGAAGAAATTTTTTTAAAAACGGGCCTCTTACCAACAGAGAAATCCTGAACAATTCAAACCTTTTTCTGAATTCAAAACCTTTAATGGAAGCAAAACAGTTCAGTGAGTGCTCAGTTAGATTTCATGATAAATTTGCTCTAGCTCAAAAAATGATTTTAACTTTAGAGAACAGTTAAGAGGTGGTTCCTTAGGTATAGGACAAGGACTAGACTTGTGGCTTCCATGTAGCCATTGAATAAAACACCCCTATTGAAAGACAACATTAACAGACACCTTTAAGAAACTAGGTCAGAACCGCAAAGTCTCTTGTGGTTGCAATGGTGGTGGTGCTGGCTGCTTATGGGGGCAGTAGTAGTGTATAGCGGTCATGAAGCTAGTTGCAATTTCTCTAGAACTTAACTGGAACCTCACCTCCAGATTCTAGTTACAGTAGAAGAATGCCCATTTTTAATGAAGAGATTTTAATCTCAGAAAAACTGGTGAAGCAGGGAGTTATTTCTTCTAGAATAATAATATTAAAAATAGTATTCTATAATATCAATTCATTGTATATTCATTAATTCATTGCTTACTGAGTCATAGCTCCTTTAATTTCAGGCACAGTTTATCGAAGTAAAACATAAAATGTATTGGCACACAAATAACAATACTTCAGTATAATTAGCCTTAATTCCACAGAAGTCTTGTTTCATCCCTGCCAATTAACCACAAATTTCACTGTGTTATGATCAGAATGCTTGTGCCTATCCCCAACTCCCGCCACCGAAATTTACATGTTGGAATGCTAATGCCCAATGTAAAGTTTAGTGCTCGAAAGTGAGGCTGTTGGTGGTGTTTGCTGGATCCTGATGGTGGAAAGCTCATTAATGGGATTAGCACTCTTATAAAAGATATCCCACACCTTCCTAGCCCCTTCCACCAGGTGAGGACAAGAGGTGCCAGCTATGAACTGAGAGTCCCCACCAGAAGGTAGTGGTGCTGACACTGACCCTGGGCTTCCCAGCTTGTAGAACTGGAAGAAATACATGTCTGTTGCTTATAAGCTATTAAGTTCTTGTTATTTTTTTAATACAGCCTGAACAGACTAAGATATACTGTAAATGTTGGCTCCATTTAATATATTAGTTTTACATTAGTATCTCCTCTCATTTGGTAACTTCTTTAAGTGATAGCATTTTGTAGATGTGTAACTTTTACTTTATTTCTGTTAGTATTTTGTTTTAGTGCTGGAAACTGATTGTTTTGATGCTAGAAACTGATTGTTTTTAACCTACTTTGGTTGCTCTGAAAGGTCAGAGCTATGCACCCATTGTTTAAGTTGAAACATTGTTAATTATAGCAAATTCCCACTTGTTAATTACATGTAAAATTCTTCCTTGGAATTTCCTGCCTAAGGATATTGTTGTTTTCTCAGAGAAAAGGCTGGTGAGACCCAGGCATCAGTGGGCAATCTACCCTGGTAGAGGAAAGATGCCACACCTGGTCCCCCAGTTTCCAAATTGATTCTCTTCTAGTCTCTCTCTCTCTTCATTTTGTGTGTGGCCTCCTTCAGAACTTGAACCCTGAACAGGAACCCTGAACCGTGCTGGACATGTAAGGGGCTCCAATATTTTAGGACTCATTTCTTCCCATGACATCTTTTCATCATGCCACTGCAGACATTTCAACATGGAAATTTTATTCTCCTTTAGATTTCTGTTCTTAAAATGTTTTCTGAAGTTATTGTATTCCACATCTCAATATCTAAAAGCAATAATAGGAGTAATCAATGTTTTGCTATTTCCCTCCTAGTTTATGCAGAGTAGTCATTTGATCATCTAATCCATCCAGGACCTGCAATTAGAGCGCGTTCCGCAGCTGCTCTCATCTTCTCCAACGCATGTGCCTTTCTTTGGAACTGTTGTTTTCCAATGTGCCTGACGTACAATACTCAGAATGCATCTTCACAATAACTGTGGCTGCTCTTTCTGTCTTCAAGGCCAAAATGCGGAGACACTGTATTGAGCTTTTCAGAGCTAAAGTGGGGCTTTTAGTACCTAGATATCTTTTTGTGGGGGATATTTGGAAGTAGTCAGCAGCTTTGTCATTTTGGTTGCCACTGTCACTCTAGGCTTCCCAGATGTTCAAATGTAGAAATGTCTTGAAATGCCATGGCAAAATGAATTTCTTTTTATTCTTTTTCTAGTCTATTTCCTCCTCTTAAGAGAGGATGAAGGAAAGCCTAGACATAGAAAATATGGCTACCCACCAGTCTCCCTAAATGGCCTATGAATAAAGCACAAAAGAACTTACAGGATATTTTTGATGATTATAAATGTAACACAACTTACATGGGTAGGCAAGTAAATTGTATATGAATTAAAAGAGGAATCTGTATTTAACTCTGCTATAAATCAGAGGTATTTTATTTATATGAGTAAATGATAAAAGGTAATTGACATGTAAATATATAATTCATTTTTTCTAATTTGATATATTATTGGGATATATTTATATTTAAAAACCTTTCTTCTAATGATGTATAATAAGATTTTCATTAGGAGTAAGCTTTAAAAATCTCAGATACCTACACAAACAAAGGATCATAAAATATCTAGAAAGTACTAATACTGATGTTTATCAAAAACTGAGATGATTTTAATTAATTTATCATAAGAATTTCACATGCATGCCTGTGTGTGTTCATTTGGGAGAAAGATACCTTAATATTAAAATTCACTTTATAAAGTAACAATAAATACAGAAATTGCAAGCCAACCACGTGTACACAGCCTCAGCATTTTACACTTCTTCCCCAGGAAAGATATCACTGCATCAGATTCCTCTACAGTGACAATTATTTTCAGGGAACAAGATAATAGAAAAGTATTATTCCAATTATCTCTTTCTGGCTCCAATCAAACTTGAAGAAACAAGGCTGGAAAAGTTACCTTTTTAATTCATTGAAAAGAGCTCCTTAATTTTGTTTGAAAATGCTTTTAAGAAAACTGCTCATGTGTCATTTGGAGGGGGCAAATTGTAGAAACCAGATTTAACAACTCTTGTAGTTACTTGTGACAGCCTAGCTAAGGCATCGCATTTCAGAAGAGTTTCAATGATTTCTATTTAAATTACAGAAAATAATTAATTTAAAAGCGCTGTCATGGTGACTGACAAAAATAAATTCTGAAAAGAAATTCCTTTCTGAAAAGCGCTCCAGTTCAGTTAAATTTAGAAACAGAAACCAGCTTATGCTTTAAGATGTTCTAGGAACAATCCTAATTCTTAGACATTATCACGGTCATTTTAAACCTCAGGGGAAGACCAGGTTCTCAGGACACATTGAATCTCGTGAGGAAAAAGGACACAAGAGAGCAAGTAATGGCACACTGTAAGAATAGTGCACATTGAATAAATGGCCTCGAACATAAGGTCTATAGAACCTCAGATAAAGGAGGGTTCACCATGGTCTGTAGTAGTAGGGAAGGATTTTATAGAGAAGTGAGGCTCTGATATGAATGTGAGAAAAGATGGCACAGTTCCTATCAGCCGAGTAGGGGCTAATGGAATCGGGGCTAATGATGTGAGCCATACAGGGTGAATCAAAACAGGAAATGTAACCAGAAACATCAAATCGTCCTATTGCACCACAGACAGGAGCTCCAAGTAAAGAGAAGTGTTATACAATTAACTAACTAGCTAACGAATTGATTATAGAGATTTTTTTCAGTGCTAGCCTAAGGAACTATGGACTGTTAACATAAACTCACACAATCACTTACATTATTGCTTTTGTTGTGCTTTTGTTGTGTTGTTCACTTTAAATACACGTCTAGGACCCTCTGGAGATTCTGATTCCCAGAAGCTGGGATCTGTGACTATTTTTAAAAGGATCCAACAGATGTAGCGCCAGCATTAGGACCATGCAACCTGTGCAGTCTCCCAGGGCTCCATGGGAATAAGGGCTCTGGGCTCTCTTGAATACTCTGCTGTAGGCATGATAAAATTCTTCGTAACGTTAGCATTCATCTTTTGTCTGCTGTCATTCCATGTCAGCATTCATATATAGTGTTTACAATGGCACATGAGTACAGAATAACAGTGGACCCAAAATGTGTTTATGTTTGCGTAAGTGTTGGGGGAGGAGGGCGGGGAGGGGGTCAATAAGAGCCAGAGTGAATGCAAGGTAAGCTTACTACATCTACTGATGAATAAATGGGGAGTGCTGACAGACTGAAAAAGGCCATGCTTTCTGCTCAAACCAACATCTGAGCTGAAAAAAATCACATTCTAAGCAATAGAAATGACCAAGGTACCCTGTCATATATCCTTTCTTGCTTGAACTGCTTTTCCTTATTAACCAATCATTTGTACCCAAGATGATGACATAGAATGGAAGGAAAAGATAGGGCAACCATAGTTTCTTTTACTTTCAGTTCTTCCTTCTTCATTTGTGAGCAAATGAGGATGCTACTAAAATGAAAATGCATCAGAAAGTTAAATAAAAGCATTTCAGTTCATTTTGTGTAGCATTTCCATGGTTCTGGTAAGAAATAAATA
>PVJC01018377.1:0-25080 GCA_004026665.1 Murina feae | reverse complement strand
TGATTGACTATCTCCTACATACCCCTTACTGGGGACTGAGCCCACAACCCGGGCATGTGCCCTGACCAGGAATGGAACCATGGCCTCTTGGTGCATGGGACAATGCTCAACCAACTGAGCCACACAGGGTAGGCTAAACTGAGTTGGATTTTAAGGACTGAGTTGGAGAGAAGGACGTTCTGGATGACGCAGAAAGTGTGAGAAGAGTTAAGGAGCAGTAAGGAGCCTGGCATATTCCTTTGGCAGAGTGGATTAATGTGCCAAGAAGAGCAGGCTTGTGAAGGAAATTGACAGGTGACAAGGTTGGAAATATAAATCAGGACATCCTCGTGGCTCCCCAAGCTTAACAGTCTTGGGGAAAGCAAGGGAAGATGATAAAATAAAAATAGTGTAGAAATGGTCATCTGAAAGGGTGCCTTCCTGCTGATGCTGTATTTTCTGGACGTGTCTCCCCTCCTTGCTCAGGATAAAGCCACAGTCAATCAGGTTTGAAATAAATTACCCCATCCTGGTGGGGGTTAGAATTTGAACTCAGAAAGACCCAACCACAGTCAGGTGATGCTGACCCTGGAATAAAATTGGGATTGTTACATGGTAACCCAGACTCTCACACACTGAGTTTGAGGGAGGAGAAGTGCAAAGCCTCAGGGACACAGTCAGTCAGTCTGCAGGAAGAGGGGACCAGGCTGGCAGAGAAGTGACCACGGCTCCAGGTTGCCTGGCAACCAATGGTCCATGAATCTTCAAGACTCCTCCTACAAGCCAGGTTCCTACAGAGAATCCTTCCTTCCTTGAGTTCACTTAAATGGCTCTCTGTTCCTGGGCTTTAAGGAGTATGACAAACCCAGAGCCATTTCTTCCCTAACACCCACTCCCCTTGCCATTTTGGACAAAGTTTGCAGGAAAATTGTTGAAGATGAATGACTGAATAAATGAACAACGAATGGTACAAAATTCCATCATTTAAATTCTTTTAGGAAACCCCAGGGCATTCTGCTTTACCTCCCAATTGTTTGCTAATTAACCTTCAATGGCTACCTCCCCTGTATACTTACCATGTGCCAGGCACTGTACTAAACTCTGTATATTTTAGATTGGTGATTAGTTCAGAGCTAGGCCCTGAGCCAACTGCCTGAGCTTAATGCCCGGTTCTAACTCTTATCAACTGTGTAACCTTGAGAAAATTACTTAACCTCTCTGCGGGGCAGTTTCCTCACTCATAAAATAGGAGCAATAAGTTATCTGCCTCAGGTTGCCATGGGGATTCAATAAGTGAAAACAGGCAAACACTTAAAATGATGCCTGACACGGAGTGTTCAATAAATACTAAATCTAATCTTCAAAACACCCTTCGTAAGGTAAATACTCTTATTATCTCCAGTTCAGAGACAGAAAAACTAACGCCTAGAGAAGTTAAGCACTCTCCCAGACTAGTAAGTGGTCATGGGGCTGAGGTTCAAACCATGGCTGATTTCAGAACCTGTTTGCAGAGATGTTATCTTAGGTGGGTTAAATGTTTGTTATGCATCTACTAGGTACACAGGGCAGGGTGCTGGGGATCCAGCTGTCACCAAGCCACGCCCAGACTCCAAGCTAATGGAGCCCGACAACCCTGTCCCTAGGCCCTCTCTGGTGGCTAACCCAGCTGGCCCTTCAGCGCAGCCCTTGATGACACCTTCTGCGCCCTTGCTCCCTGGGGGGATGCCTCCGGGGACTCGGGCTTCGGGCTGGACAGTTCACACGCCCAGGAAGGAAAGGGAGACCCATCACAAAAGGGACATTCTCTTGTGTGTGTGGCCAGTGTCTCCATCAGCACCCTCTGCATTATTCACTGAAGCTGGCAACGTTCAAATCCATCTTTTAATAAAATACGGTCCGAGCTGACATGAAACCAGAGGGAGACTGCGGTCCAGCTGTGAAGCCCTGCCCGGCTCTCAGAGGGTTGAGAGCAAGCTCAGGGTGAGCTGCAGAACGCCACGTAGCAGAGTCAGCCTTCCAGTCAGCCTTCCGGCCTCAGTCTCCAGCCTGCCCCAGTCCTCAATCTGCTTCTCATTAGCAGCACAAGTGAAACCTGGCTGGGTGCCAGACTGGGCGGGAGGCCTTGGAAGGGCATGTTCACTAGGCCCCACCTCCCTAGCCTGGGTTCCTGCGGCTCAGCCCTGTCCATCAGCTCCTCTCTCCACCTCCTCAAATCCTCCCTCTCCTGTGCAGCAACCTCTTCCCTGAACTTACACACACAAACACACACATACACACAGCACACACGCACCTCTCACTCCACTCATCACCCAGCCTCTCCAAACTTTCTTCCTCATCTCTTTAGAGCCCCCATAACCCTCAGACAGTGTAATCCAGAGGTTCAAAGGCATACACTCCAGCATTAGAGCAGCTTGGGTTCAAATTCCTTATGACCTACTTGCTAGCTATGTGACTTTTGCAAGTTATTCAATCTCTTTGGGTCTTAGCTTCTCCAACTGTAAAATGGGGATGATAAGGTTACTGTGAGAATTAAATAAAATAACACAAGTAAAAGACCTGGCTTAAAAATCAGTGCAGGTCTCCCATAGGCATAAAAGGGCTAATCAGAATTCAGAGTGTTAATCTTCCTGAGAAGACTTACAAATGGCCAAAGGAGGGTCCTGTTTTCAGAAACAGAAATTGACAGTTATTTTGGACTAGACACTGGGGAGTAGGGAAGCTGAAGGGGGGTGTGTTCTAGATACCTCAAAGGCAGTCAAATGTCACCGTCTATATTTGTTCATTGAGCACTTACTAAGCACCCTCCGTGTGATGCAGTGACAAAAAGAAACGTAAAAATAAATGGTCACCAAGCACATATAGGTGAAGGCAATAATAATGGTACAGAAACAGGAGAGGCACCACCTTCAGTTCCATAAGGGCCATTAGAAAACCTTCTTGGGTGACTGGGATCTGGTCTCAAAGGGAGACCACACACATGTACAGAAGGCACTTCCTTGCCTGAAAGCATGGAGACAGATCTTGACTATTCTAGCTCTCAACGGTGTAGGAGGTCCCATTTGCTCTGCAAAGGAAGCAGCAGAATTCCTCTTTTGTCTGATGATAAAGTGGAGGCAATGAGAGTGAGTGGCATCTCCCTCATTAGCAGACTTTCAGTAAAAGGATGTCCTCCCAGGTTCCAAATGGCCAGTTCTTGCTACTTCCATGCTTGGCAGGAGTTTGCCAGGAAGAAAAGATGAGGGGGAGGAGCAAGGCTGGAAAGATAAGCCAGGGCTGGCTGGCCATGGGCCTGGTGTGGGGCCTGGACTTTGTCCCTTGTGGGCTCACAGAACCTACACAGGAGTGTCCACACCCCCACATTGCTCCACCAGTTGCAAGACCAGACTTTGTCCTTGTGATTCCCAGAACTGCCCTTAAACAGGACTCCTCACTGCATGGTTTAAGTGCAACGATTTCACAAGAAGCCTGCTCAAGGAGAGATTCCCCTTCCGAGAATCATCTCCTGCTCTTTATAGTCTCTTGCTGTGTCTACGCAGGGAGCAGGCATGAGGAGGGCCGAGGGGGCACTACCGTTTGTTGGACACTAAGAGAACCAAGCCCTCCTCTGGGACCCTCATAAATATCAGTCCCTTCCGCCCTAAAATCAGAACTCGAGGCAGCTTCACTGGCACCACGCGCAATTGAAACTTTTGTGTCTCAGCAGCCTGGAATGAGAGTAGGACAGAAGCCCAGTTGTGGCTGAGCTGAGCCCACATCTCAGGAGCTTGTGGAGGATTCAACTGCCCCTCAATGCTGCAGGAAGGGAATGCTGGAGGCAGCCTGGGGAGGCTGGGGCTCTCCTGGTTTTCTCGGAGTCCACACGGGCCAGGTAGCCAGGACAGACACCTCCCTGGCAGGGGTGAGGTCAGACTGAGTGGGAGCAGACTTACCAAATAAAAATACAAGATGCCCATTTACATTTGATTTTAGATAGCCCAGAAAAAAAATATTTAGTATCTATTCCACAGACTAGAGCCATGGATAACATTTTAAGATTTTTTTTTACCTTATATTTATTGTTGAAAGTATTACAGGTGTCTCCCTTTTTTATCCTATTGACCCCCTCCACCCACCCACCTCCACCCACCCATTTTAAGATTTTTAAATTGATTTTTAGAGAGAGAGGAAGGGAGAGGAAGAGAGAAACATCGATGTGAGAGCGTGACATTGATCGACTGCCTCCTGCATGCCCTCTACTGGGGACTGAGTCTGAAAACCCAGGCATTTGCCTTGACCAGGAATCGAACCAGAGACCTTTTGGTGCATGGGAAGATGCTCAACTAACTGAGCCACACTGGCCAGGTCAAAGGGGACAGATTTAAGATTTGATTTGGAGATAGACTCTATGGGGATTGGTGATGACTTGGATGTAGGAGATGAAGATGTGGGAGAAATCAAGTATGCCCCAGGCTCCAGGCTTGGGGAACTGTGTGGTTAGAAAGAGAGATGAAGCAGGACCAGATTAGAGAAGGGAATCATGGGTTTTTTTTCTGCTAATATTAAACTGGGGTTCTGGGCATGGTCACCTGGGAGTGAGAGCATAGAGAGCAGAGATAACACTTCAGAACCAGGCCTTGAAAACCATCAACACTTGCAAATCACTCAGAGGAGGAGGGCAGCCAAGGAAATTGAGTCAGAGCAGCTGGGGAGGCAGCAGGAAAATTCACAGTGGTGGGCAAGAGGAGAGAACGTCCAGAAACAGGGGCCTGACCATCTTGGAGGCTTGAAGGAGGTCTCAAAAGAAACTAAAGCCACCCTGCAGTGGACTGAAGGGAGGATTAGAGAGGAGAGGAGATAGCAAAAGTACCACATCCATCAAGAAATCCTGGAGTTTGGGAGGGGCTAAGAGTAGGGGGAGCAGAGGCAGCTTAAGGGCGGTGGAGTAAGGGCAGGAATCCATGGTAACATTTGGGGCACTTCCTTGCCAGGAGACCAACCTTGACCTTCCTCCAACTGGCAGTGGGGCCTTTGAGAAATCCAGTCAAGTAGAAATTGTAAACGGCCTTTCAAAGTGCATTAAGAGCTATAGGAGAATGTGAGGGGTGAACACACCGTGATACACACATAATGGAACTGATGATACATGTGGATGGATTTCAAAACCATTACAGGGAATGAAAGAAGCCAGACTCAAAAGAGCGCCTCCAGTATGAGTCCATTTATTCAAGTTTTCTATATGTTTAAAATTGTTTATAATAAATGTTGAGGAGAAATAAAAAGGATGTGAGAATCTTTTTCATCCAATCCTAAAATATATGTCGAGCATGTGCTGTATGTCAGGTGTTGCAAGAAGTTCTAGCACAGGCAAAACTAACCAATGATGAAATGAAAATCAGAACATGGCTATCTCAGGGGGGGCAGGGTGGTGATGGTGGATTGATTGAGCAGGGGCATGAGGTGATGGTGATAGGTTTAATTGACACAAGTGTATGCATTTGTCAAAACTCAGCAAATAGTACACTTGAGATGTGAACATTTCATTCGTTGCATGTAAATTTTAACTTAAAAATGAATTATAATTATTCAACTCTACTTAATGATATACGTGGTGAAGTACTCAGGGGGTGAAGTATGCCAAAATTTGCAATTCTCCTTGAAAGGTATCCTATATAATAAAAGAGAAACATGTAAATTGACCATCCCTCCACTACACTCACCAGCCAATCAGGAATGTGTATGCAAATAAACCCAACAAAGATGGCAGGTTAATTTGCATACACAGGCACCAAATGGAGAACATAGCGGGCGAGCCAGCAAACAGTGGAGTGGTTTGGGGAAATGGGCTCCCCAAGCCTCCAGATGGAGAGCAGAGAGGGAGAGCTGGTGGCTGGGAGGATTTTGTAGAGTGGGTGGAATGGGACAGAGACAGAGCAAGAACGAAAAACAAAGATCACAGAGAACACCAGGAATTCTGGGAATAGTAGTTTCAGTGGCAGCCCCAGGACCAGAAGTGGAAGCCCAGAGCTCAGAGAGCACCAGGAATGCTTGGAATCATAGTTCTTGTGGCAGATGGATCTCCTAGACACTAGAGCAAGTTACTGTTGCGGTGGGAGATGGAGGAAATGCTAAGGTGAGAGACATAAGTAAAATCAGAGTGTCTAGGAAAAATTAAAGGGAAGATATCCTAAAACTTCCAGGAAATCTCCACCAATGAAGCAAAGAAAAAAAATGCCTCTATTATTCTGTGAGCAACAAACCAAACTGAGTTGGGGTCTCAGGCAATTCACTCATATGATTGCAAAGACAGACAGAAATTCCCAGATTAGAGAGGGCCCCCCTGAGAGCTCCCAGATTGGAGAGGGTGCAGGTCGGGCTAAGAGACCCCCACACTCCCCAGTGCACAAATGACTCTACTAATAAAAGGATAATATGCTAATTAGACTGAGAGACCTTCTGGATGGCCTTCCGGACCTCCTTCAGACAAAGCCATGGCTGGGAGGGCCAAGGCAAGCTGCTAAGGCCCATCGCAGAGCCCCAGCCAGGTGGGCAGGACCTCCCTCTGTGCAGCATTGATCACAGAGCCCTGGCAGGGTGGACAGGGCAGGTAGGGCCTTCCTGTGGGCAGCAATTGATTGGAGGGTGGCAGAGCCTCCGTGTGAGAGGGGATTAATGACAGAGCCCAGGCCAGGTGGGAAACGCCTGCTTCTGCTCTGCCATTGATCCCAGAGCCCTGGCAGGGTGAGCAGGCCAGCAGGGTGGGGGCAGTTGGGGACAATCAGGCTGGTGGGGGGGACAGTTAGGGGCAAGCAGGCTGCTGGGAGGTGGGGAGTTGTGGGTGAACAGGTTGGCAAGGTGGGGGCGAGCAGGCTGGCAGAGGGGCCAGTTGGGGGGCAAACAGGCCAGCAGGCAGAGTGGTTAGGAGCAATCAGGCAGGCAGGCAGGTGAGCGGTTAGGAGCTAGTGGTCCTGGATTGCGAGAGGGATGTCTGATTGCTGGTTTAGGCCTGATCCTACAGTTTGTCCTATGGAATCAGGCCTAAACCAGCAGTCAGACATCCCCCAAGAGGTCCCAGGTTGGAGAGGATGCAGGCTGGACTGAGGGACACCCTCCATACATGAATTTCATGTACCAGGCCACTAGTCCTATATAATAAAAGCCTAATATGCAAATTGCCCCCTTGGGCAATCATTTGACAGGGAGTTTGACCAGGAAACCGGGAGTTCAACTGCTCGCTCTGATGTGCACTGACCACCAGGGTGGCATGGAACATGGCAGGCATCAGTGACACAGTGCTAGCAGTGAGTGGCAGTGGAGACACTGCCAGCCCCGATGAGCCCCAACAAGAGCAGGACCATGGCATGATGGTGGAGCAGGTGAGCAAGTGGTGCCAAGCCAAGGCAGGTGCAAGCGGAGGTCTGATCAGCAGACAGTGACCAGTGGCAGAAGCAAGGGGAAAGGTCGCTGCCCTGCTCCCAGGCACTCAGGGAGCCGGGTGGGGAGCCTGGCCCTGATCGATTGCCCCACAGGTGGGATGGTGGAGTAGGTGAGGGGTGGCACCAGGCCAAGGCAGGGTGCCAGGTGGGGCTGCAGGACTGTGAGGCTGGGAGCGCAAGCTGGGGCCTGATCTCCACAGGCCACCTCGAGGGACCCCCCCACCACCACTACTCATGCACAAATTTGTGCACTGGGCCTCTAGTAAAAAAATAGGATGGATTGATGGGTAGATGGAGAGATGGATAGATATATGATGAAGCAAATAGAGCAAAATGTTATCATCAACTGTTACCACAATGTTACCCATTGTGGTGGGTATATGGGTGTTCATTCTATAACTTATTCAAGTTTTTTATATATTTGAAATTATTTATAATAAATGTTGAAGAGAAATAAAAAGGGTGAGAATACTTTCATTCTAATCCCAAAATATATGTCAAATATATAATGCTATGTGTCAGATGTTACAAGACAGAAAGTGGTACTGATGGAGATGCTCAATGCTGTGGCATGAGGCACCTTGAGAGTGGGCCAACCGACTGGCCCTTAGACAGAAAACCATCACTGTTCCTTCTCATGGAGGACACCCAGGGCAGAGGTCAAGCGGAAAAAGAAAAGCACATCTGGATTTCTGCCAGGAACTGATTTAAAGAAACAAGTTTCAAGCTGATGGGAAGGTCAGGACCCAAGGATTGGGATTGGGATCGTCAACACATTCCTGAAGAGTTTAACAGCCAGGCTTGGGAATAACTGTTAAACCCCTTTGGTTCAAATATGCCCCATCAAACTTGATCACTGGGTCTTAAATAATGTTCTAGCTCCTCTCTTTATACAACAGACCTCCCCCCGCCCCCCACACACACACCCTGGTATATCTTTAGGGATTTTCATCACAGTGCTGTTTTAAGAGTAAAAGCTTAGCCAACAACTGACATGTGTGCTGAGTGGGTACTGGTTAAGTCATTCATGATGGCTTAAAAATGCAATGAGATTCTACACAGCTGTTAAAAATGACAGGTAAATCGACATGTCCTGGACTTTGAACAGCCCAGAACTTAATGTAAAGTAATATATATAATATAAAAATAATAGGCTAAGTGACCAGCTGACTGGTCAACCGGCCAGTACCTATGATATGCACTGACCACCAGGAGGCAGATGCTCAACGCAGGAGCTGCAGAGCAACAGCAACTTTGCAGAGTGCCCTCTCGCACTCTGGGACACCTCAGAGGATGTTGGACTGCCCATTTTGGCCCAATCCCTGCAGGCTAGGCCAAGGGACCCCCCAGTGCATGAATTTTGGCCCATGGGAACCTTCTCCCAGACCTCCCTTACCCAGCCTGCCATCTTTCCACCCTGTCTCTGTGGGGCTCTCACCCAACACACCATAGTGGAGCTGCTCCATGGGAAACCTGTTCCCTTGCCCCCAGCCACTATCCCACCCCCAGCCAGGGCCTGTGCTCCACAAAGAGAGCCTGTGTTGGGCCCAGCACTGAGCGAGCAGACAGCCCACACAGCCCCTGTGCCCCTCAGCACAAAGGCTGGTCTGTGTGCCCTGCCAGAGGGCCACCACCTCCTTTCCTCTGCCAGGCACTACAACCTAGTCTCAGAATCTCCCCTGAGGCTACCACTCATAGTCTGCAGCCCAGGCGGCAGTGGCACCCTCCACTGAAGCACCTCAGTTGACTCCAGCACGTCCAGCAAGCAGTAGCCAGTTCCAAGCTCGCTGGCTCAATGTGGGCAGCATTAGTCTCTCTGAGGCCCCTTGTCCACTCGAGGGTTGGTCCAGCTGAAGGCTGAAGAGCTCCATCCAGCTCTCCCTTAATCAGGTCCCTGCTTTTGGCCCTCCCATGCCCTTCAACTCACCTTGAAAAAGACACCAGAACCCAGCTGGTGTGAGTTAGTGGTTGAGCATCGACCTATGAACCAGGAGGTCACGGTTTGATTCCCAGTCAGGGCACAAGTCTGAGGTGCAGGCTTAATTCCCAGTGTGGGACATATAGGAGGCAGCCAATCAATGATTCTCTCTCATCATTGATGTTTCTATCTCTTTCTCCCTCTTCCTTTCTCTCTGATACACACACACACACACACACACATACACACATTTTCTATGTAATAAAGAGGGAATTTGCAAATTGACCATCACTCCAGTCAATTTGCACCCACAGCTAAGGGTAAGTTCCCATAACAAGCCTCAAGGAGCAATCAGCAGGTACCTGAGGCTGCACGCCAACCCACCTCCTGCATGGGGCTTGACAGGAGACCTCAGGCTGCTCCCCCTACCCTGGCACCAGGCCAGAGGAACTCAGGCTGCATTCTCTTCCCTGGTGCCAGGCCAGGGGACCTCAGGCCATGCCCCCTGCTCTGGCCCCAGGCCAGGGGACCTGAGGCTGTGCCCCCCACCCAGTGGGATTTGATGGGGCCCTCAAGGTATGCCCTCCGCCCTGGTGCTGGGCCAGGGGACCTCAGGCCATGCCCCTCACCCCAGCACCAGGCCAGGGGACCTCAGGCTGTGCCCCCTGCCCCGGCGCCAGGCTGGGGGATCACAGGCCACTCCTTCCGCCCAGCAGGGCTTGATGGGGGACCTCAGGCTGTGTCCCCGTGCCCTGGCACCCAGGGGACCTGAGGCTGCACCCCCCAACCTGGCAGGGCTTGACAGGGTGGGACCGGCCGGGTCTGGATCTAGCCCAGTGAAGGGGGGCTGTCCAGGTTTGGGTCTCGAGTGATTTTGAGGTGCATGTGGTTGGTTGAAGACTTGACTCTAGGTTCCATGGTGTACCCCAGACTCTGACAGGAGAAAGATTTTCATATATGTTTTACTAATTTTCTTTAATCTCTTACACTTCTATTATAGAGAAAGGGCAAATAGCAATATTAAAATATTTCCTCTAATTAATCCCCTTTTAATGTGCACGAATTTCATGCACTGAGCCACTAGTGTGTACTAGTGAGCCACACATATATACACACACACATACATACACACACACACACCAGTGATGGGTGCAAAGACCTGTGGTGGACCACTGTCCACTGCTGTCCACCAGGCCCACTTTCCTGCCCAGGCTCTTCTTGCCTCATCATCTGCCCCTGGGGCACCAATCCCTTTGCCTTCACGCTGATGGATGACTATCCTCCCACTCTACCAGAGGCCCTTCCTGGGTCCTCTCCTCCATTCAAACCCATCTCCTTCAGTCTCCTCCATTCCCTTCACTGCAAGGAACATTCCCTCCACAGACCTTTACTGTGAGCCAGGCATGGTCTGTGCATCTCTACTTCAGCACCTCCAGGCCCTGGGCAAGGGTTAGCTCAGTGACTATCACTGGCGTTTGGGACCATGTCCTGTTGGCCTTGGTGCACACAGCAGGTGCTCTGAGCCACATGTGAAGAGACTGTGTCTCCTTCATGGGTCCTCCTCTGAGCTCCTTAGGTGGACAATTTTCAAGAATGAACACAGCTCCCACCTCAAGCACTCACCTGGCTTTGCTTCTCCAGCTGAATTGAAGGCTTTCTCAGCTACTCAGCCTGTGCTCACACCAGCCCGGAAGTGGTGGAAGTTTAATGCCACTAGGAGCCACCCTCCACTCACCAGAGTCAGTTGGGGGATAAATGCTGCACCTTCCCCTTCACGAGGGCACAATTCAGAGGTGCATCCTACCTGGTTCCTTAGATGATCCCAATCAAATGGGTCCCAGGTGTCCACACTGGTAACCACCCACACACCATCGGCCTCCCCTTCCTGTCTCCCTCTCCCTCCTCCCTCCCTGGTGCTCACCCGCTGCCTCACATCCACAACAAGCATTTGGCGTGCCTGTCATGTATCAGCCTGTGGGGATATGGGGCAAGGAGAAACTTCCTGTGTGCTTCCTGCCCCCTGCAATGGGAGAAGGGGACAAGAGGAGGGAGGAGAAGTGGGCCTTGAGGTGGGGCATGACTCTTTAAGGGAAGACAGGGAATTCCTCCCTTGGGTCAGCCCCCACTCTGGCCACTCTCATGGCTTTTCCAGAAAACCTCACTGTCCACGGTGGGCCCACTGTGGTCCTCCAGGCCCAGGTGCTTCAGGACTCAGCTGGACTCTGCATTGCAGATCATTCCTGCCCTGCCTGTACCGTGAAGAGCTGAGTCTAGGGACTGTGTTGCCTGGGCCCCTAGTCCTCCTCTTTCATTGGAGTCAGCCAACAGGAGACACTGGCAGGAGAAGGGGGGCCTGGGAGAGAGAGGGCAGAGTGTCCTCCCCTCCACTCCTCTCCACTCCGCTCAGTGTGATTGGGGGCAGGGCCTCCTGTCATGTGGCCCTCCTCTCACCAGCAACTAGAAACACTCTTTCTCCCTGCCACTGCCTCACTACTGCCAGTGGTGCCTCAACCACTTAATGATGATTCTCTCCACTCAGCCCACCATTAAGAAAATGCCCTTAGGCCCAACCAGCATGGCTCAGTGGTTGAACATTGACCTATGGTGACTCAGCCAGAGGTTCTATATTCTGGAACCAGGAGATCATGGTTCGACTCCTGATCAGGATACATGCCTGGGTTTCAGGTTCAATCCTCAGTGTGAGGTATGCAGGAAGCATTCAATCAATGATTTTCTCTCATTGATGTTTCTATCTCTTTCTCTTCTTCTCTCTTCCTCTCTCAAATCAATAAAAATATCTTTTGAAAGAAAACGCTCTTAGCAACCCCTGCTGAGTTGCTGCTTGGCTCCTGTTGCCCTGACCCACAGATCTGGACTGCACCCAGCTCCAGCAAAGCAGCAAGTCTTCAGCATTGGACTCAGATGAGTGAGGTTCAAATCTCAATGCCACCATTTACCTTCAAGTCGCTTGGCCTTTCTCAGCCTTTGTTTCCACATCTAGAAAATGGATATGATAATAGCAATGCTAACCATCTCAATGTTCCCAATGTGGCAAATACCAGACCCCTCTGAAGACCAGCTCAGGAGAAGAAAAGGGAATTATGAAAGGACACTGGGAGTCCTGATGAGAATGAGGAGCTAGACTCAGGTTCTCATTCCTTTTGTCTCTTCATGTCTGTTTCTCTCCTTCTTCCCCTCTCTCTGCTATACCTCACATGTAGCCAAAATGGTTCTCCTCCAGCTCATTGTACACTCTGAATAAATATAGAATTTATTCCACAGAAATAGGCTCACAGTTGCATTCTGGGCTGCAACCTGCTTTTGCCCACTTATCACCAGGAACCTCTCCTGCATCACTGACTATTCTCCTGCATCGTAGATGGACAGCACCGCGTTCAGCAGTCACCTAACCTTCCACTGGATGTTCTACCAATATTTCATTTCATTGACTTGTCCCTTAGCCTAGGATGTTTTCGTAGAAACTATCACTGGTGTTTGGGATACATGCCCCTTCCGCAGAGCCAGCTCCCAGGACCCCTTTTGAAGCAGGCAACCTACTCACTCTGTCTTGCTTTCTTTCCTCCACCCCCAGCCCTTGATCTAGCTCTCACTGAGGCTCACCACATCAGTGCAGTGGTAGACCCAGCATCCTCTCTCTCCAGTCCTGCTTTGATTTGCTCTCAGTTTTCAGGAGCTATCCCCCTTGGGGATGAAACCATCTTCTGTTTGGCCCATGTACCCCAGCAGCCATGATTTTTAAAAAACAGTTCAGTCTTATGCTGAAGAGAAGCACAGAGCAGCTATTCTCTTTTTCCAATGGCCTTACTGCTTTTCAAGTTCAAACAATAGTGATTTGGTTGAACACACACCACCTCTCCAGAGGCCTTCAAAAGAAGAAGAGGACACTACAGATCTTTTAAAAATATTGTACAGAGTGCCCTGACAGGTTTGGCTCAGTGGACAGAACGTCAACCTGCGGACTAAAGGGTCCCAGGTTCGATTCCGGTCAAGGGCATGTACCTTGATTGTGGGCACATCCCCAGTGGGGAGATGTGCAGGAGGCAGCTAATCGATGTTTCTCTCTCATCGATGTTTCTAACTCCCTATCCCTCTCCCTTCCTTTCTGTAAAAAAAAAAATCAATAAAATATATTTTAAAAAATATATATTATACAGAATAAAGTTGCAAATATCGTATCAGTCACAGTAGCTAGGATACAATGGCACACTCAACTGGGCAATTTGAGGTAAGTTGGATAAAAAAGACTATTTACAAAGGTGAAGGGAGACTTTAGGAAACCAGTGTAGGGGGATGCAGAATCCTGGGGCCAGCAACATCAGGGGACCATTCCCAAAGGTGAAAGAGCAATTGCTAGAATCCCAAGACAATGAGAATGTAGAGAGGGCCCTGGACAAGAGCTGGGGCCTTTAGGAGAATAGATACATCCAACCCGTGGAGATCCAGAAAGGAAGAAACTGAGGACAATACTTTCCTCCTGCCTTGCAACTATCATCTCACCTAACGGCCCCAGCTGGAAAACTTGATGTCATGGCTGCCCACTGAAGCAAGCTTATGGGCCCAACATCCCAAGGCACAAGTCAGAGGAGGCAGGGACCAGGGAGGGCTCAGAGGAAACAGGGAGGAGGGGCAAAAGGTATACTTTCACCAATGCTCTGAAAATACACAACACAATTCGAAATTATGAATTTAGTGAACAGAAACTAGGTAGTAATTATTGCAAAACTGATTTAATTATTTGCACAAATGATCTTTTGGTTTTACAAACATTTTCAACTAGTTACCTTTAAATATCAAACTTACCCCTGTAATTAAAATGTGGTTTTATTTATGGAAAAGTCAGCTTACTCAGAGCTGTTCAGGACCCCAGACATTCAAGTCAATACAGGTATGGAGCAAACTTGGGTTGGCTTTGAGTTGAGCACATTTCCTGCAAACGTCCCCTCCAGGGACCTCCTTGATTATATCCAAAGAGGGGGAAGGCAGATGGTTCCCCAGAAGGAAATTAGAGAGCTGCTGAAAGGGGAAGCAGCTGCTGGAAGGCCACGGCATGTCAGCCATTCATTCCACGAAGGCACAAATTAACTTGCAAAAGGTCACCCCGTTGGTAAGTGGCTAAACCCCGACGGAAATACCAGCCTGTTCTCCTCAGCAGCTCTGGAAAGTATTCAATCAGACTTACACCTTAAACTATGATCTTTAAGCACGTGATCAGCAGGGTCTTTCCCAAAGATGTTCTCTCTTGGTGCTCCCATCAGGAATACACAGGTCTACCACAGGGCCCCCTGCTTTGGGTGAGCTGGCAGCCTGTAGGGAGCTGCTATAGGGTTAAGCCTTGGACTGACCTGTTGGCAAAGCCACAAACAAGTCCCAGCTTAGAGGGCACAGCCCTCTTAGCATAATTAGGCTTGACCTTATCTTATCTGGGTAGCTAATAGGCTGAGGAAGATGCAGCAAGTGCTGCCAAAACAAGTGAAACTCAAAAGAACATTGTAACTATGGTGACCCCTACCTTGTTTACCACTGGCTATAAAATAAAGGCTCAGTTTGCTGTCTGGACCTCTCTCTGTGGCCTCAGCCAGGCACAGGAAGATCCAGCTAGACCCAGCTTATTCTCTTTGTCTGTGTTTTCTTCATCCTTCACCACCCTCCCTCAGGTTTGCGGAACCCTTGGCTGAGCTGGCTCGGCACAGCAGCCGGCAAGCACCTTCCAAGGAAAGTCCTCATAAGGGAACTTTTCTATGCTCTCAGTGTCCCAAAGTAGGAAACATCATTGCAAAGTTGTGCTCCACCGGTAATTAACGTGACACCAATAAGGACAGACCCTGCATCTAACTGGGGTCTCTAATCAACTCCAAGCTGCCCACAGACTATGTGGCTTCGTCCACAGGCCCAGCCCCTGGGACATGTCAGCCAGTGCCCTGCTGGACGCGTGATCTCAAAGACAGACGCCATGGAAACAGAATCTCAGCGTGCCTGCAGGACTGTTTTAAGCAGGTCATGCTCAAAACCCTTTCCTTCTAGCTCCTAATCTCTTTTCACTTTATGCTAACGGGTAATGATGACTTTATAAACTTGGAAAATGGATCAGGAAAGCGCCACTTTGAACCAAGCGAGGACAAACTGCACCAAGATTAGAAGACAATGTATGTTTAAAAGGCTGTTTTGAACAACTGACCTTTTCAGACAAATCCCAGCAAAATTTCTCCCTTGGCACCGCCTCTGAGACCGCAGAGTGGGGAGGGTGTGAAGGGCATGGTGCCGCAGTGCTGGCCCGCTCAGCACCACCTCCTGTGCCCTCTTGAAATGCCTATTGTTTCCTGCCGTGGTGGCGGTGGACTAGCTGGTTTGTTATGTCATATTTCCTCAATGGAGGCCATTGTCTCCGGCCAGCACTTCCACAGCTCTTGTCTTCACAATGCATCGCCCTCCCGCCCAGCCCTGCCCTGTGGATTTAGTAATGTGATCCTGGCAGGGCTCAAAGGCAGCCTTCACCCCCTCCTCACACGTGCAAAGTCCCACTGACGGAGGAGTGGAGATCTCCATCCCAAATCAGGGTCGGAACTTGGCCAACCTGAGTTGGAGCAGATTTCATCGCACCCGACAGCTCTAGTCTCTTTTAGCCACATCGCTGGCCCACCCTCTGTTCCTGTGGTAGCCGGGCTTCAAGATGGACCCCACCTCCTGGCACTCCAGCCCTGGTGCAGTCCCCTCCCATAATACATAGAGCTCAGTGTGTAATGGGTTGTGGAAATGGCATAATGTGACTAGGTCAAAGCAGACATTGTGGCTTCCACCTTCCTCTCTCTGGGATCCCTTCTTCGGGGGAGAGCCAGCTGCCATGTTGTGAGGACATTCAAGCTGCCTTGTGGAGAAATCCACAGGACAAAGAAAGGAGGCCTCCTGCCAATGGCCAGCATGAACTGATCATCCATGGGAGTGAGCCCTCTTAGAAACCAGTCCTCCAGCCCCAGTTCAGCCTTCAGATGATGCACCTTGATGCCCAGCTACACCTTGATGGCAGCCTCATGACAGACCCTGAGCCAGGGCCTCTGGGCTCAGCTGCTCCTGAATTCTGGACCCACAGTAATTTTGAGACATTACATGGTTATTGTGGCTTTAGACCACTGTGTTTTGTTACTCAAGGTGATTCTGGGCACTCAGGTCCAAAAAGGTTAGCCTCCAGGGGATCAGAGCAGAGAGAAAAAAGGCAGAAAATGGACAGCAATGGGCAAACAGTCATTTATTCAGGACACTTGGATTCCTCGTTCTTTACCATCCTGACTCTCATTGAAAGAAAGAAAGAGAAAAAAGGTATTAAAAATAAAATGAAGTCCTGGCTGGGTAGCTGTTTTTGTTAGAGCATCATCCCAATATCCGAAGGTTTTGGGTCCAATTCCCAGTCAGAGCATATACAAGAACCAATCAATAAGTGGAACAACAAATCTCTCTCTCTCTCTCTCTCTCTCTCTCTCTCTCTCTCTCAAAAATCAAATAAATAAAATCAATAAATAAAAATGAAAATAAATAAATAAATAAATAAATAAATAAATAAATAAATAAAAATGTAACAAAGTTGTCCAATGTACTCCAACCAGTAGAAGCTAGGACTATCCCCCTTCATAAGCTGGTACTACTCTCCCACAAAGTGCCCCAAATTATGTTCCTTCTATAAAACTACACCACACTATTGACTACTAAAACTCTCAAAATAACTTTCATCTCATTTTGGCTATCTCCTTCCTTCCTCCCTCCAACACTGTGTCACCTGAGTATCTGATGCTGTAGGTTCTGGCCATCTGCATCCAGAAAGTTGATTGAAATCATGACCTGGGCAAAGCTGACCTTAGAACCCTCAGCTCTCCTTTAGGGACTTCACCACCACCTGGGTAACGGAATCCCCTTAACCACAAACTCTCTGCAGAGAGTTGGGCAACCTGCTATAAACACCCTGGAGCGTTCTCATTATCAATGAGTTTCCCAAGCCTTTATTAACATGATAGCTGGACACAAGTTTATTCAATCCGTTCACCAGCACTGTCTACGAAGAAAGTTATCTTGGCTCAAGTATTAGTTTCCTGCAGCTGCTATAACAAAGTACCACACACTTAGTGGTTTACAATAAAAAGTTATTCTCTCACACTCCTGGAGGTCAGAAGTCTGAAGTCAGTATCACTGGACCGTAATCAAAGTGCCTGAGACCGTGCTTCCTCTGGAAGCTCCAGGGCAGAATCCACTCCTGCCTCTTCATCTTTTGGGGCTGCTGGCATTCTTAGGTCTACGGCCCCCTCTTGCCAGTTTTCAGGCCTCAAGTCCAGCATCTTTTTTTTTTGAATATTTTTTATTGATTTTTTACAGAGAGGAAGGGAGAGGAATAGAGAGTCAGAAACATTGATGAGAGAGAAATATCAATCAACTGCCTCCTACACACTCCCACTGGGAATGTGCCCGCAACCAAAGTATATTCCCTTGACCAGAATCGAACCTGGGACCTTTCAGTCCGCAGACTGATACTCTATCCACTGAGCCAAACCGGTTATGGCTATTTTTTTATGTATGTATTTTTTATTTATTCATTTTTTTAGAGAGAAAGAGGAAGGGAGAGGGATAGAGAGATAGACACATCAATGAGAAAGAAACATCTTCGATCAGCTGCCTCTTGCATGCCCACAACCCAGGCATATGCCCTAAAGGGAATCGAACCTATGATCTCTGAGTTCGTAGGTTGATGCTCAACCACTGAGCCACACCGGCTGGGCAAGTGCAACATCTTTAAATCTTTCTCTGCTCTGTGTTCACACCACTTTCTCATCACTTCACAGATGGAGGC
This sequence comes from Murina feae, assembly GCA_004026665.1. NCBI lineage: Eukaryota > Metazoa > Chordata > Mammalia > Chiroptera > Vespertilionidae > Murina > Murina feae. The sequence continues at coordinate 6,923 of PVJC01018377.1, read as the reverse complement.
ATGGGTGTCAGGCCCCCCTCTGCCTCTCACTTCAGGATGATCGGTCTCAAAATCCTTAATCACATCTGCAAAGACCCTTTTTCCTTGTAACATTTGCAGCTGAGAGGGATTAGGACCTGATATCTCTGGGGGGCCATTATTCAGCCCACCACACCTTGGCTCAGCTCACTCACACACCCCAAAGCTTTTCTGCCTCATGGTCATTGCATTCTCTTCTAACGGTTACAAATAAGCCATGCCAGGCTCTCTCATTTTCCAAAAGTCAACATCAAAGTTACTCTTTCTCTTTTTGGAATTCACTTGAGATCTATACTTCCCCAGGCCACATCAGTCTGGACATAAAAACTGGGTCATAATAAACAAAAAGAGCATTCCTCATTTGCTACTATTGCTGGTTCTCCAGCCCCCTCCCTAGAAATATTGGGAATCCCTAAAATGTATCTCTTAAGTGGAGGCAGCCCAGCAGTTGAGACCATGGTTTCTCAACTCAGACTCCCTGGGTTTGGATCTTCAGCCCTTCGCTGTGGTGAACTGTGTTTTCCAAAGATACTCACAAAAATATCTCCCATCCCATAGGCTCTTCTGTAATGTGGACTTGACCCCACCCCCATCAAGAGCAGGAGCCCTGGAATCTGGATGAGCCTGTAAGTGCTTTCTCTCACAGCACATGGTAGAAGTGTCCCTGTGCCGCTTCCCGGGGCCATGCCTTTACCTGAGCTAGCAGCTCCCTATTCCTGCCTATTGGAATGTTTGTCCTTGCGATTCTCCTCTCTGGAGCTAGCCACATGCTTTGAGGAAGCCCAGGCACATGGAGAGGCCACCTGGGCTGCCAGCCCCAGCTAAGCTGCCAGCCACCGACTGCCAGCACAGTTGAGCCTTCAGGTGCCTCCAGCCCCACCCACATCTGACTACAACCAGGTTATACCCCACGTGAAAAGCACTCAGTTGAGCTCAGTCACAACACAGAACCATGAGTGATTTGTTGTCTTAAACCATCAAGTTTTAGGTGGTTTATTGTCTATAATAATAAAAACATAATATGCTAATTAAACCAGATGTCCTTCTGGACATCCTTCCAGATGACATTCCGGATGAAGTTGGGGCTGTCAGGGAAGCCCAGGTCCTGGGTGGCAGAGGGAAGCCAGTGCTGGCAGCTGGGGGAAGGAAGGCCTACTCTTGCACAAATTTCATGCATCGGGCCTCTAGTACAGCAATAAATGTTCAGACAAACCACTTATTAACTGTGTAACCTGAAGCACGTGACAGGTCTTAGTTGAGGTTCTGGCCAGAAGCAGACCCTGTGACAAAGACATGGTACATGTCAGTTATTTGGAGGGTTATTCCAGAAAACACAGATAGGAGAGTGAGGATGTGAGAAAGGGGAGAGAAGGTAGCCAATAGAAAAAAAGCATTTGTGCCCTAACTGGTTTGGCTCAGTGGATAGAGCGTCTGCCTGCAGACTCAAGAGTCCCAGGTTCAATTCCATCAAGGGCATGTACCTTGGTTGCAGGTACATCCTCAGTAGGGAGTGTGCAGGAGGCAGCTGATCAATGTTTCTCTCTCATTGATGTTTCTAACTCTCTATCCCTTTCTCTTCCTCTCTGTAAAAAATTAGTAAAATATATTTTTTTAAAAAAAGAAAGAAAGAAAGAAAGAAAGAAAGAAAGAAAGAAAGAAAGAAAGAAAGAAAGAAAGAAAGCATTTGTGACTATGTTACCATATGACCAGTCTCTCTGGGGACCCTCTGAAAGAATGACTAAAATTCAGAATTGTCTCGTCAATAAAATGGTGTGGCCACTGTGAAAACAGTATGAATATTCCTCAAAATTATTAAAATAGAATTACCATATGATCCGGCAATCCCATTTGTAGGTATAGATCCAAAATAATTAAAAATGGGATCTCAAAGAGGTATCTGCACACCCATGTTCATAGCATTTTTCACAATAGCCAGAGGTGGAGGCAACCTTTGCTGGATAAAGATGTAGTATATATGTACAGTGGAAAATATTTTTCAGCCTAAGAAATAAGGAAATTTTGTCATACGTTGCAACATAGATACACCTTGAGGACATTATGTTAAGTGAAATAAGCCAGGCATAAGGGCACAAATATTGCATGATTCCACTTAAAGCTGTCAGATTCATAGAAACAGAAAGCAGAATGGTGGTTACCAGAACTGGCAGGGGGTAGGGAGGTGGGGGGAATTGTTCAACGAGTATAGGAGTTCAGTTTTGTAAGATGATAAGGTTCTAGATATCTGTTGTACAACACAGCACACGAAGTTAACCTACAAATTAAAAAATGATTAAGATGGTAAAATCATATGTAATGTACTTTTTAACACAATAAAAATATTTTCCCAAGTGTGGCTCAGTGGTTGAGCATCAAACCATGCACCAAGAGGTCTTCCGTTGGATTCCCAGTCAAGGCACATGCTGGGTTTTAGGCTTGATCCCCCATGAGGACTGTGCAGGAGGCAGCCAACCAATGTTTTTCTCTCATGGATGTTTCTATCTCTCTCCCTTCGTATCACTCTCAAAATCAATAAAAACATGTTTTTAAAATAATTTGTCTCATCAAAGAGCAAACTGAAGGTATTCATCATCAGTTCCCTGGTTGAAAGTGACTCTCTTGCGGTGTTAACTCCCACATTGCAAAGCCAGAGGTCACCCCTTGGAGATGCAAGAAGCGATTGGCGCATACTGGAACTCTCTGGGGCAACTGAGGGCACTCAGGGAGGAACTGATGGCATCTGCCACATCATTTCCCTTTGAGTCTCAGTTTTCTTGTATGTAAAACAGGAATGAGAAAACACCCACCTGGACAGACTGTTGTTAAGGCTATTTTGGGTACCATATGCTCCCTGCCTGCCCCTACCCTGGGGGCCTCCCGGTCTGAATCGGGAGTGCACACAGCCTAGTCCCAAGTTAGGAGCCCCCTTCACCACACAATCTCCCTCCCACCCTCCCCCCTTTTATTTTTACAAATCAGTGAAATATTTGCCCAGCTCCGGTTTTTCGGAACCAGCCTGAGTGTTGGAAGACCAGGGCAGTGCTCTGGGCTCTGGAATACGCTCTCTGCCTTCATAGGGCTTAGCGGTCCCCTTCCCAGGTTACAGATGCCATCCTCACTCACCAGCCTCCACCGGCGTGACATCCCCTGCCCCACCAGAGAAGCCTTCGTTCTTCCTTACTATGTTGCATGCACCAGCACCGCTTTCAACGCCCTTTCTGAAAGCTGGGAGGGATTGTGCCAAAATATTAGCTGTGGTTGCTGGTTGTGGGACTTGGGGCGTAGCTGTTTTTCTTCTTTATCCTTTTTGTCTTTTCTACCATGGGCACATTCTATTTTTAATTGACAGAATAACAAATTAGTGTTTTGTAAGTAAGCAATTTAAAAGCACATGCGGTTGCCTTCAGCATTTTTCACAGCCTCAGCTCCCCCTGAGCATCAGTTCTCAGCTCTTGTCCTCTGTTCTCTCCTGTGCCTTCGACCCTTTGCTGCTGTCCTGCAGGGCTCTGAGCTGATTGCTGGTGTTGGCGCAGATCTCGCCAGTCTCCCGAAGGCTTCTTGAGCCTTCACCCTGGAAATATTGGTCATGCAAATTTATTTTAAAGTTTCCCAAGCCAAGAAATTGACGTCATGATCTCATGATACGACGCACTGAGATGAACACAACACGCCTTTCGTGGTCTCCTTGACAAAAATGCACAACCTGAGTCTAATCATGAAGAAACATCAGACAGACCTGATCTGAGACAGTCTACAAAATTCCATGGCCCACGCTCCTCAAAAATGCCAGTCCTGCCCTGGCCGGTTTGGCTCAGTGGATAGAGCGTTGGCCTACGGTCTGAAGGGTCCCAGGTTCTATCCCGGTCAAGGGCATGTGCCTTGGTTGCGGGCGCATCCCCAGTGGGGAGTGTGCAGGAGGCAGGTGATCAGTGTTCCTAACTCTCTATCCCTCTCCCTTCCTCACCATAGAAGGGTCAATAAAATATATATATTTTTGAAAAAAAGGCCAGTCCTGAAAGACAAAGAAAGCCCGAGGACCCGTTGCAGCCTGGAGGAGAGTAGAGACAGGATCACTAAATGTAAAGTGTGATCTGAGATGCTGTTTTGCTATAAAGAACATGATGGGGACAGTTGGTGAAAACTGAATCTGAATAAGGTCTGTGGATTAGATAATCATATTGAACTGATACAAGTTTCTGGAGTTGAGTAATCGCACTGTGGTTATATAAAAGAATGTTCTTTATAGTCTTAGGAATTGTACAACTGACTCTTTGGGGGCTACAGGGCATCATATCTGCAACTTATTCTCACTTTATTCAGAAAAAAAAAATAGAGAGAGAGGAAGGGGGAGAGAGGAATCTGTTGAAGAGTAAAAAAAAATCCATGTTCTATTCTTGCAAACATAAGCCTGAAATTATGTTAAAATAAAAAGCTAAAAGGAAAAAATATCCCATAAACCTCAGACTCCACAGGCCTCTCAGCCTTCAGGGGTGCCCTTTCCTCACCGGCACGTTTCCCTCTGTGACAAGACATCTCCCTCCCACAACTCCAATTCCTGCTGCCCCTTCCAATGCCCATTTGGGGTGATCTAAGAACCCCTTTATCTAATAAAGACAAAAAACCTCCCAAAGCCAGCTCTGAAGCAGGGATCCCCCCTGATTTCAGGCCCACCCCCCATCCCCATCATTTAGCCAGTAGTTCTCAACCTCAGGGGACCTTGAAAGCTCCAAAACTTGAAAACTCCCTAAATCAGAATCCCTGGGGGTGGGACCCAGGCACCAGGGCTTTTTAAAGCTTTCCAGATAATTCTACTCAGTTGCCCTGACTTTAAAAAGTTGATGCGTGGCTCAGGGATTGAGCGTCAACCTATGAACCAAGAGGTCATAGCTTAATTCCCTATCAGCGCACGTGTGGGCTTGAACCCCAGTGTGGGACGTGCAGGAAGCAGCCGATCAATGATTCCCTCTCATTATTGATGTTTCTATCTCCATCTCTCTCTCCCTTCCTCTCCTTTCCTCTCTGAAATCAAATATATGTATTATATAGTCTCCCATCCAGGGAGACTTAAAAGTTTCGATGCCCCAGCTATCTTCCCACCCCATCAAACCTGAAGCTTGAGTTAGGACCCAAGAAAGTGAATTTTTTAACTCCCCAGGAAATTACACCTCCATGATGTTGATTTTTAAATATAAAAATAAAAGGAACAATCAAAAACACATTTTAAAAATAAAGAAAAATGATCAACTGGAAACAGGTGATTCCAAGGACCAGCCCACGGTTGAGAACCAGGAACTCAGAACAATTCTCAAGCATTAGCTGGCATCCAGGTGATGGATGAGGTTGATAACACACAGGCAGTCTGGGATGGGACCTGAGAGTGTGCACTTCTAACAAGTTGCAGTTCGGGGATGCTGATGCTGCTGGTCTCATTGAGAACCGCTGATTGAGACCATCTTGCTACTTAATGTGGTACTGGGACAGCAACACCAGCGTCAATAGAGAAAATGCAGACTCTCAGCACCGCACCTCCAGGGCCTCCTGAGTCAGAATCTGCAGATAACAAGATTTCCAGGTGGTCTGTGCCCACAGGAGTGTTTGGGAAACACTGCTTCAACGGAAATCCAAACCATCCCACACACATTCATGGTGAGGTGGGTACAGGTGACGAGAACCCACATTAGGATAAAGGAAAAAACCCTCTAATAAAAGATGATTAACATAACCCAGACAGGTGGAGGCAGCCAGTCTGCTGGACCCAGAATGGGAGTTCCAGCGGGTCCGTGTTTTATCAGCACCCATCATGGTCAGGACCTGGAGAGGGAGGCAGAGGCCATGCAGGGGTAAACCACCAAAAGAATACCAGTGGGGTGAAGTCCCACCTTCTTGGGGCACAGTTCAGTCCCTGTGAGCCCTTTTGGTTTTGACCTCTGGGTGAATGAAGTTGACTGACCCCCAGGTGACTCCTGGCTAATCCATTTACTTGACATTCTTGTCCTCGGACTGTGTCCTCACCCTGTTTTAGCCCCTGTAGAGACACTGAGCAGGAGACAAGCTCGGCTCTGGGTGGTCTGTCTGTGCAATGTCATCACCAACAGAGCAACAGCGCTGTTTGCTGAGCACTGACTGTGCTGGCGCTGCCCCGAGGGCTGCATCTCACTCACTCCTCACCATAGTCTTGAAATTGATGTTATTTTCCCAATTTACAGATGAAAAAAAATGAGGCTTATAGAAATGAACTCACATGCCCAAGACCACAATGGGCTATTACATGGCAAGGCCAGAATTGACTCCCAAATCTTCTGGTTCCACAGTCTTACATAAACCAACCTGAAGTGGAATCATCAACCGGACATTGGTGAGGAGGGACTTCCTGGCTGCTGCTGTGTCCTTACATTGCTTTTCTTGTCTTTCCTTTGCTGAAATTATAGAAACAAAAATGATTCTAAAGCTGTGCTACTTGATACAATGACCACTGGGCACATATGGCTATTTAAGTGTAAGTTCATTAAAATTAAGTAAAGTTTAAAATTTAGTTTCTCACTTACACTAGCCACATGTCAAGTGCTCATTGGTGAAACGTGGTTCTTGGGATCTGGCACTGGACAACTCGGATTGTCAGAAGTTCTATTAAACGGCACTATTCCAAAAAATTTACATATCATGACTACCCAAGGTCACTCTTCATTCAAATTTAACTTTTTTATTTTTATTTTTTTTTATCTTTATTGTTCAGATTATTACAGTTGTTCCTCTTTTTTCCCCCATAGCTCCCCTCCTCCCATTTCCCACCCCAACCTCTGTCCTTGCCCCCCCACTGTCCTCATCCATAGGTGTACAATTATTGTCCAGTCTCTTCACGCATCCCCAACACCCTTAACCCCCCAAAATTGTCAGTCCATTCCCTTTCT